>JABSTQ010004838.1:0-29393 GCA_013358835.2 Ixodes persulcatus | reverse complement strand
AACTATTTCTTAAACCAGCCTCGAGAAATAACACAACAAAAGGTGTGAACCCTGCTTTTGAAGTTAGCGTGGAAGGGGCTTAAGACACAAAGAAATATCTAAAATCTGTCACGAGAAAGAACGCAACAAAAGGCGTGAACTCTGCTTCTGAATTTAGCGTGGAAGGTGGAAGCAGGCCTTCTAGTGAAACGTCGGCACAGATCTGAGGCTTCGACCCCTGTGTGCAACTATGTAGGTCATAGAAGGTCCCCGTAGTGGCACTATAGCACAAAAGCAACGCGTGGAGAAACAAGCACGAACGGCTAGAAAGCGGGCATGTGCGTGAAAGAAAGAATCTTGTCATTCTAGTCACCGTTCTGTTCTGTTTTCAATGCTTACAATAGCTTCCAATAGAGTTTTAGGTGTCGCACTGTTGGCAGTTCCGCTTTTGTCTTGTCCTAGGCGGACGTTACAGTAAGTTTTTGTTAATGCGACCTCGAATAATTCGATCGCGTTGAAAAGTCCCGGGACACATTTGCGCATGAATTCCCACATGGTTTAATTCGATCTTCGAGATTATTCGTCATAATTTCACGGTCCTGTAGTGGTCGAACTAACACAAAACTTACTGCATAGCTCTGTAGACTTTTTCCTACGCTCCAAGTTCATAGAATTGTCAGATAGGCTTTTATTTGCCTACTAAATAATCTACAGAAAATATTTGCCTTAACACATAGTTGCGAGAAATGTACCTAATCGGTTCCACAAATACTGCAAAAACAAGAGAAAGTTTCAAGTTATTATCCTGACTCATTATAATGGTATAATAAATTGCTGTATGTTATGGAGCATCCAAAAGCTTCGCTATAAAAATAAATAAAAAAATTTGTGAGCTTCCCTCCGCCTATGCCCCAGGACCAGTGAGCTTTTCTCCGCATCTGCCACTTTTGCGGTGAGCTTTTCTCCGGTGAGCTTTCCTCCGGGATTTGATAAGATCAAGCTTGCTTGACCCAAGGTATGCCGGAGCACCCTTGTGCCACGCCCAAGAAACTTCGTGAACCGAAGTTTTTGAACCCGAAGAGTGACCGAAGAAGCGAAGTCACTCTTTGTCGACCTCGCTTTTTCATTGTGCTTATGTCACGCTAAACGCCACACATAAAGGTTAGGCAAAATGTCTCTTCATTACTAATGCATGGGTTTTCTTGGGGTTCAGGTTAATATTTGAAGTGAATGGCTAGGAAAATTAAATTCATTCCGTCATTGAGCGTCGTAAACCTTATTGAAATCAAGGGTTATATCAGGGTGCTGTGAGAATTAAGTTGAAGCAAAAATGTAATATACAAATCATTGAGTTGCGAAGTTTTAAAAATATTTTTAAGGAACGGGAGTGTGGCCTTTTGGACAGATGACCAATTTAGAAGGCTGTGCGGGAGTTTGTACAGGCTCGCGTTTCTTCCACCATAGGTTGTGCCCGAAGAACTAACCTACATCAGGTAAAAGTCTGCCGGTGACATCGGCGACCTGCTGGACTACTTTGATTGCACGTATGTCAACGGCCCCTTCCGTTATGCTTTTGCTCCTTCTGCGTCGGCAACCAGAGCGAATTCTTCCCTTTGCCTGACTGTGTGGCGACGACGACCGGAGTTTCCCCCGGAACGGTGGAATAGGTATGACGCCACTCTTCAAGAAAAAGACCGGACACACACCTTCGAAGGATGAATTGTTGGGTCCCAGAAGCTTGTCAGCCACGCCCATCCAAGCGTCTGGATGCTGATTGAATTCCCACAAAAAGAAATCAGGCGTTCGTTGCCACGGCATTGACACAAGCCCGCAGAGGTGAACCCCCAGAGAAGCGGGTGCGAAAAACCACTCTGCGCCGGCAAAACCGTGTGAAAAATCTTTTCGAGAGATTACAGGTACACCCAGATCTATCAAGACTGCTGGTGCTAGTGGGGGACTGCTTTCGCTTCTAACCAATCGATAAACAAATTTGTTTTAGATGCGGAGCATCTCTTGCTCGGGTCTATGTCCCGCGTCCGCGATGTAGTCGGCACTCGAACTACGCACGCGCAACTCTCCTCCTTCCCTCTCTCCAACAGCTGCGCGTTACTCTCTCCGCTCTCTCTCTCTACCAGCTGCGTGCACTGCGCGTGCGTTGGCTTCTCCTCACACCGCGCGCGCACGCGCAACTCTCCTCCTCTTGTCTCCTCTCCCTCAAGTGTGAAAAAAATAAAATAAACGGCGAGCGGCGAGCGTTCCAACTTTCTCTGCCGCGAGCCGCGACGAAGGCTCGCGTAGGGGGTAACGCTAGGGCAGTCGGTGGCGCCATCTCTCGACGTCAGCACGCAACTGACTCTTTCCTCGGAACCAACACGATGCTCCGCATCACCCCATGGTTCCCCTCGGGAAGATGGTGTTCTTCATATTTAATCTAAGCAACAAACCATGTGCCTATCAGATTTAATTCATAGTTGCATTTTAGTGTCGCACGCATGCACCTAAGTTGTCCGCACACGTGTTAAGACCAGCATGAAATTTTCTCCTGGTGAGCTTTTGTCCGGGTTTGTGAAAAAGTGGATGAGCTTTTGTCCGGGATTCAGGGTTTACAAGGGCGGCGACGATTGTTACCATTTTGTCCGGGACCATAATGTCCGGGACCGTATTGTCCGGATCCTCCCGGCAACACCAAGTGAACGCGTAAAAAACGAGCTGTCGCGTGTCATGACGATACCTACGTCGCTAAAAATGAATAAAACAATTTTTTTAAGAAACAGCTAGTGGTGGAGAAAAGCGAACGTTTGAATTGTGTACCACCATTTATATTCCAAACCTCGCCACGAGGGCAGCGCAGCGTTCGCGCTGCACGGTCCCCATTCCACACGCTTGAAGCATTGTCCATAAGTTCCACCTTTATAGTTAAAGAGAAACAAGCTGCCTAAATATTAACGACGGTTCATAGCATAATAAACTCTATTTAGCTCGCTCTTGCGAACTTAACCAATAAAAAAAGTTGAGACGTGAAACGCTACCAGCCGCGCGCCTTTTTAACACGCTGTGTCGCAAACGACTGAGGTTTCTGCATTGTTGAATTAAAATATGATGCGCTACTATTTTATGCGTTAGTTCTTATTCACTGAGGTCACCGAATCACTAAAGAGGTGAAGAACACAACACGGGAAGAAGCTCAAATAACATTGGAGGGCGTTCTTAAACCAGACCAAATTACGCCACTCGGCGTCAATTAGAGTGTTGCAAATGAATGGGAGCATTGTCTTTTTGAAACGTTATGACCGGTGTAAGCTAGCGGGCTATTCTGGGCCGTTGACTTTCTCAAAAGCACAGAGCAGCCACAAATACTCATGTTAGCGATATGTAACTCCTTTGCTGCTCTGTAGTTTTGCGAATGCTGTGAAACAAACCATAAAACGGCACGTTTTATGATTGAGCACTTTTGATACCAATTACCGAACACTTGTGTGTCGATATAATTTATTTTAAGTTTTAGAATTACGCGATGTGTTAGTCGCTGGAATTGTAAGACTGTGGGTTTGTTGCTCAATCATTTTTAGAAAATTGAATCATAGAGATTAAAGTCGATTGAAGAACTGCTCGTGTCGGAAAGCGCGTCCATCTCTGAAGCCGATATATCTAGTTTGTCCAGTGCTAGACCACGGTGAACAGAAAAATGACTAACTTTACACTCCATGCTGCGCCAGGCCAAACTGTCTCTTCATGCTCTTCGAAGACCAAGGACTTCAAAAATATTGAAGAAGCTATTTTGACGGGACATGAACAAATTAAAACAATTACTTCTACCTTTGAAAATGGTGTAACAGAAATTTAAAAATAGTATCTTCAGTTATCCTGACGTCAAACGCCGGAATAGTGCTTTAGTATGATGGTAGACGTCGAAATAGCAAACAACTATGGGCATATCTTTAGAATGTGAGGAAAGATGTGTCCAAAGTAGTTTCACAAATATTTTGAACCCAGATCAAAGTAGTCACAACCTAAACAAAAAAAGCATTTCAAATCGGGGAATGTTAAGACCTTTCCGGTGACGTGTTCGATATTCGCGGGAGAAAGCAACACGGGAGATGCAGATTTACGACTTTGCGTTCAGGGGTAGAAGAACAAAGGCACACAGACCAGCAGGGCTGCAGGTCCCCAACAAACTAATGTTGCTATTAGCTTGACAGTTTATAACAACAATGATTTCCGGTGTATACAAATCCAGTGTCCAGTATGCGATCCCCACAGCCCGACGCGCGCGTAGCTGTAGCTTCAGAAACCAAGCAAATCACGGGCCATACGCACGAACACTGATTACGTCACCGGCCCGAAACGATATATCAAAGCCGTGCTCGTGAGATCCCCCCTGCCGTGTGGAAGTCTTCACGGCCTAACTTTTTGCACTTTTTCCAACATTTTTCTCTTCAGCCTTATTAAGGCGAAAGCCGTATATGTCCCATCATTCAGACGACCTTCAAAATCCTTGAGCGAAAACACGTCAGCGACACGAAAGGTACATACCACAACGTTTACCTGACCATTCAGGCGAAATGGAAGCAATGAATGACTGCGCGAATTGAGATGATGACTCAGCACATTGAGAAGGATGACTCAGCACTATAAGAAGGATGACTGAGCACCTTAAGAAGGGTGCCTGTCTTTAATGCTTCGGCGCCTGGGCTTTCGCCTTCAAGTCGTTTTAGGGCAATTTGTTAGCATCTCTGTTGTCTGTTTTTTTAATGCGTGAGCATTACCTAGCTTAATCAGCGAAAAAGCCGTCGGAAAAATCCGTGACTTGTCCAACACAATAAAAACGAAACTCTGGTCACGTCACTTATCTTGTCACGTGACCTATCTGGTCATGTGACCAAACCGAAAAAAAAATTAAAAATGTCTCTGGTAACGTCACCGCTCTGGTAACGTAACCAAACCAAAAAGAAAAGATTACAAAAAGAATTTTGGTCATGTGACCTTTCTAGACACGTGAGCTTGAAACCATCCTCTGCCTCGTTTCGAGCCTAGGCCCTCCATGAAACTTGCGCGCTATCCGTTGCGGCAACATAACTCGAACAAAGGTAATGCTCACGCATTCTCACATCATAGGAAAAGGCTTAGGTGCCCTCGTACTTTTTTTTTTTCTCTTCTTTGCCTGTACTTATTACACACCCCTTGCCTGTACATATTTCACACCAAGAGATGCAACAAGACAAGATATCCAATACTGAACCTCTTGACGCGTTGGGCCTCTTGACATATCGAGGCACGAGTGAAGAGATCCAATATAGGTCAAGAGGTCCAACGCGTCAAGAGGTCCAACGAGTCAAGAGGTCCAATATTGGACCTCTTAACTCGGTGGACTTGTTTACGTGTTGGACCTCTTGACTCGGAATCGTGTGGTTGCAGGAACATGACCTATTTCCACTCAAGGTTGGCCCTTGCCGCCTAAGAAGGTGAAAAAGGAAAGAAGAGAGTGTAGGAGAAAATAGAAAGAGGTGGAAGGAAAAGTGAAAGAAGGAAGAAGAGGGTAGAATCGGCGACTGACTGAATCATCCTGTTCGGGCCAAGCCAGGACACCCGTCTATGAGAAGCAGGGGCCGAAGCGGTGTATTGCCTCGCCCGGGGGGCCCCAAAGGGTCCAAACAAACCCCGGGCTCAGCTCAACCACCGGGGTCCCCGTTTCCCCGGACACGGGTTAAGCAACGCACAGCCAGACGTAGGTGGGCGAACCCACATGGCTCGGGGTTCGTAGTGACTTCACTCACCAAGCACCTAGTAAAGCAGGTGCCCCCTCCGTGCGGGTACGGTGGCCCACGTGGCTGGGGTCGGTGGTGACGCTACTCACCAAGCACCTAGCATCGAAGGTGCAGGCGCCCCCTGCGCGGCTCGGGGTCCGTGGAGACGCCACTCTCCAAATACCTGCTTCCACAGGTGCCCCGGGGTACGGTGACCTCGACAGAGATCCCCCAAACATGGTTTTTGTCTCCCTTTGCCCCAAAGTTGATACAAAGATGTTCCTAAGCATATGATATAACTGAATGAAAGAATAGTATTCTTCTGGAATTCAACCTCAGCGGTGTTCGTGGAAAAATATAATATGGGAATGTTTCCAATAAGCCTTATTTTGGTTTGAACCCGCGGCACTGCGACGGTTCCTTTAAGTTGAAAGGTTGCCGACCTCCTGTTCGTGTAGTTTGGGGGTTGTCCCCGGGATGTTCCTTTTCTTGCCCTTTGAGTTAGTATCAGTTCGCGTTTAGGAAAGGAGGTAATTGTCTCATCGCCTTTGTGTTAATATTTGTTACGGGGCATAGTGTAAAGGCATGGTTAAGCGTTTGAGCGCGCTTCGTCCGCTTGTATTTTTTGTAAAAGGAATATTATAATCCCCTTACACTGGTAGCCTGCGCAGTCTCAAGTGATTTTTTTTTCTCATAAAACCTACAGCGCATACAGGGAAACGAATACACGAACAGAAAAGAGACGCATCGAATGATCGAATGAGTTGACTTTCTCTGTCCCCCCTACGATAATGCCCTTAAGGCGCAATAAGCATTCTGTGAAAAAATAGCAAAGAAGAGGAAACCTTTGCACAATTCTTGGACCTTCGGAGACCAAGCGTAACACGTGCAGCAGACCTGCACTGCGAGTTAAAACACCGCATGGGTCAAGGTCAGGGAGGCCGACACCAAGCGGACATGAAGACACCTAGTCCACGCTTTTTTTTCTTTCCCTCCTCTGTATTTTTTGTACCGTATTTTTTTATATGCAGCCCCCCCCCCCTTTTTCAAATAAACGATCACATGGCATGTCAAGTAATCCCGCGCCTCAAGAGATCCAATATTGGATCTCTTGAAGCGTTGGATCTCTTTATTCGCTGGACCGCTTGACTCGTAATCCGGGGGAAGGCCTTCAAGAAGAGCAGGAAAAGAAAGAAAAGCAAAACTACGATGAATGACGGCTTTCGGGCGGAAAGGAGGGGCATGACGGTCTCTGCACTGCAGCGGGGTGAGATCTCGCGTCTAATAACAAAGCAACTAAAAAGAGAAATATCAGAGGAGAGGATACAGTGGCCTCGGGGACGGAAGGATTTGGAATCCTGAATGGCTGGCTGGGTGGGGGGGTTTCACAGGCATTGTGCGTTTTCCATTTCATTTGGCTGGTGACCAACGCCATCTCTTCGTCCGGAATGCTTGACTAACGCAGAAATTTCCCGAGAGTTGTGCACGCTGCATGGTCGCGGGGACGTAGGTTGTTTCTTGAATTTAGAAATCAACGAACAGTCAATCGGTGACTGAATTACGACACGTATAGACCAACACGCGGTGGTGACGTCCTGCCCCTGCTGTGGTGCAGCTATCGGCAGTGCGCACTCCGAGACGGTCCACTTGACGCGCTCCCAGCGCACGTGCAGTGCCCACACCTCGTGAAAAACTGCGCCTTTTCCCATACCTCGTGGGGGCGTGTATAAACAGCCCGTTGGGCTTATATGCCGCATGAGCTCAGCTGGGAGGAAGGGTGTGTGAATCATTTGGACAGCGTAATGTTTGGCAGTTATCCAGAGGGTCAACATGTCGCAGTATCTTGCCGGCCAGTTGAGCATGACTCCTGACAGGCATCACGCTGTACGGAAAACCCGCATCGGCGTGCGTTCGTGCAATCACTACTGCGTGGTGCACCCAAAAACGCTCGGCTATAATTCGTTTCGCCTAAGGATTGACAGCAGCCTATGCTAGAAGCCGAGAGCGTCACAGGCCATCTCGACCCGCGCGACGCTTTGAACACCGTTGTGTTCAAGTCATTTTAGAGTACACAAAACCTGTTTGGACCCATAGCCTTAAGGCTAGTCCGGGGTCCAATCGTAATATAGGTCATAAAGTGGCAGGATACAATAGACTCATGTAATGCGCAAAACCAAAAACACGTTCTAGAAAGCAGTTAGCGTAATTGCATTTCATAATAATGAAAGAATCTTTTTAAGGAGGGCAGAAAGTTATTTTCCAACTTTATATTAATAGGTATTTCGTTCCAAACTAGAGCACCATAAAATTCGAATCCCGGACAAAAGCTCACCGGACAAAAGCTCACCGGACAGAAGCTCACCGGACAAAAGCTCACCGGACAAAAGCTCATCCATTTTTAACAGACCTGGACAAAAGCTCACCAGGAGAAAATTTCATGTTGGTCTTATAGAGAAACCAAGTTTAGAGAAAAAGGCAATGAGCCTCCTTTTAGCGAATTCGGCCACTGCGAAGCGGCGTGTTTTGATAAGTCAGGTGAGTTAACATGTTTGTAATGAGCCACCGCAGACTGCCGCCTCGAAGCGGCGGGAGCGCTGCAGAGGGCTTGGGTTAACACGCACGTCAGTGATACATGCGCGAAGTAGAAAAGCCTTTTTTAAATAGCGTCCCCTTTTTGATAAACGGCATATCTCTAAACTGAGGCTCTGCTTTCTCTAAACCGTGCTTCAATGAAATGTGCCCATTCTCTAAAGCATGTTTCGACGAAATGGCACTCGATGAACCGTAGTAAACGCTTGCGTGGGATGGGGTACAAGTTCGATTGATCGACTACCCACAAAATCAAGCCCAGGGCCTGATGGGGTATGCTCAAAGCGACTAAAACTGACTAAAAGCGTGTCAGGCGTTGTGCTTGCCAGCCTTTTCCAGCAGTCACTTGACACCGGTTGTGTGCCGACCGACTGGAAATTAGCAAATGTAGTCCCAATTTTCAAATCCGGAAACCGAAACTGCAACAAACTATAGACCCATATCCTTAACATCTGTTCCATGTAAACTTCTAGAACATATTGTAGTGAACGGCCAGACCGAAGCGGACGAAGAAGAAGAGGAGATCTCGAGACAGAAGATTCGAGGAACCGATCTCGTCGGGACTGGTGGTTCTAACTGGGTGTATTTTAAAATAACGTATTAAATGTTTATGTAGCTTCAACGCTACATATTGGTGACCCGGACGTGATCTGAACACGCAACCTTCTGATCCCTGGGTTTGAGGTGAGCTGGACGTACCACTGCCTTTTTCCAACGATGGATGTTCAAGGCGACGCTACTTCCGCATTCTTCTCTAAAGGCCTCAGTACTACAGAAACGCGCTATAGCACTTTTGGTCGGGAGCTGCTTGCAATTTATCTTGCCATACGACACTTTCGACACTTCATCGAAGGCCGTCAATTTTTTGTACTTACAGACCACAAACCGCTCACGTACGCCTTGTCGTCGTCCAGCGCGGCGCACACACCACGAGAGGTCCGGCAAATGCTCTACATATCCGAATTTACCACCGACATTCGCTTTGTTAAGGGCTCCAATAATGCTGCAGCGGACGCTCTCTCTCGAATAGGCGTCAACCTCTGCCTCTCCGAAGGTGCTTCGTTGGACTATACCGAATTGATAGCGTGTCAAAAAGGCGATGCGGAGCTCCAACGCTTACGGACATCATCTAAGACACTTGTTTTTGAGGATATCCCCAGGCAGGGTTCTTCTGACACCGTGGTATGTGACGTGTCGACTGGTCAACCCCGCCCGTTCGTTCCTCTTTCGTTTCGGCATAAAGTTTTTGATGCCATCCACACATTGGCCCACCCGGGCATACGAGCCTCTCCAACCTCCTTACGATGGCCCTTTTCCGGTGGTTTGTCGTGACACCAAGACGTTCACTGTGCTAATCAAAAACAAAGAACAAGTTGTGTCCATCGACCGGGTCAAGCCCGCCCACTTGGACTCCAACAGTGCAACCGGTGCCATCTGACTCATAAAACCTCAGGTGGAAGAAACGACATTCATTTTTACGCAAAGCACTAACAAGCCCTCCCCGCTTGCATCGTCTAAGAAAAAAAAAAGACGACCGCTTGGTCGCTACGCTTCCTCGCTAGGGGGGGAATATTGTAGTGAACGGCCAGACCGAAGCGGATGAAGAAGAAGAGGAGATCTCGAGACAGAAGATTCGAGGAACCGATCTCGTCGGGACTGGTGGTTCTAACTGGGTGTATTTTAAAATAACGTATTAAATGTTTATGTAGCTTCAACGCTACATATAATCTAGTCATCCGTGATGAAGCACCTCGCCACTAACAATATACTTTTTCCTAATCAGCATGGATTTCAACGCGGTCTCTCTTGCGAAACTCAGTTATTTGAACTGATAACTGACCTGCACACCAACATCCATGCATACTCGCAAACTGACGCAGTTTTAATAGATTTCGCAAAAGCTTTTGATCGCGTACCACACAGTCGTCTCATTAGAAAATTGCAATATCTTAAAATTAACGCAAATGTCATTGCGTGGGTTCGAGAATACCTCAGCGACCGAAAGCAAACCGTAATAGCAAATGGCATAAGTTCACTCCCTGTAAGTGTTAAATCTGGAGTGTCACAGGGATCTGTTCTTGGGCCACTTTTGTTTTTAGTTTATATAAATGACCTCCCTACCAATGTTTTATCAAAAATTCGACTGTTTGCAGACGACTGTGTGGTATACCATCATATATCAAATCAATCAGATTGCATTGCCCTTCAAAAAGACTTGAATAGCATAATGCTATGGTGTGAGACATGGCAAATGCAAATAAATATAGAAAAAACGAAAACGATGACATTTACAAACCGTTCTTCCATTGTACATCATGACTACACCCTCATAGATTCAAAACTAAATAAAGTAACCTCATTTGAATATCTGGGCATTCATCTAAGTCCTAATCTTTCGTGGAATAATCATATAGACTACATTCTTAAAAGAGCAAATCAATCTTTAGGATTTATGAGAAGACATTTGTACATGGCAACAAAAGAAACAAACCTACTAGCATACACTGCTCTGATTAGGCCAAAGTTGGAGTATGCATCTATAATTTGGAACCCGCATCAAAAGTATTTAAATGACCGGCTAGAATCTCTTCAAAACAGAGCAACTCGATTCATACTCAAACAATACGCACCTGTAAGCGTCACACAACTTAAAGCCTCAATTAATTGGCTTACAAACACTTCAGCAGAGAAGATATCTTGCTAGGCTATCGTATTTCCATAAGCTCTTTCACTCCTCAACTGAATTTCGCGAAATTAACGTCATCCCCCCCCCCCCGAATCTTTCCTCGTCATGATCATCCCAACTTAGTTCATATTCCCTTCGCAAGAACTAACTTGTATAGATTTTCCCCGCTTCTGCAGGCCATAGACGACTGGAATGTGTTGGCAAGCGAAATATATAGTTCAATAGTGGTTCAATAGTGGTTTATTGCACACGTGAGTAGACCTTCAGGCGTGCAGGCGACAAGGAAAGGCAGGGAGCCCATGCACACTGTGTGCCCTCGTCGCCCACCTGGAGGCAATTTGATCTATTTACAAAATAAAATAGAAGGGAGTCAAGGGGGAGATCTAAAGAGTGGCGGCAGCTAAGGGTGACATGCTGAGCTGGATAGAGCATGTCACAGGTGCCACCCATCCTCTCTGGATATTAGCTGGCATAGTTCCTTTATGGAGTCTCTGTCATTGGGGATCATTGTTGTCAGCTCCGGGGGCAGGGCCATCCACAGCTCAGCTCCTTGTAGAAGGCAAGTCCTTCTGTGGCGAAGCGTACGTGTCAGGAGTGGCTGCAGGCGACCTGTACGCTTGTTGATGCGCGGCGTGTTGGGGCAGTCCAGGTCGTCTGTTCCCATGATGCGGCAGAACAGTCTGATGGAGGCGACGTCTCTTTGGTGTTGGAGTGTCCGCCAGTTAGCATTCCGAAGAAGGGTGTCGGTAGGAGCGTCCCGATAAGTGAGGAGCTCGGATCTTGGGGTGCTGCGGCGGTAAAGCGTATAAGCAGCTCTACGCTGTATGCTCTCCAAAGCACCTTGGCGTGATTGCTGGTGTGGGCCCCAGATGGCACAGCAATACTCAAGTTGGGGTAGGACAGACAACAAACCATGACACGTTTGTTTCATTGTTACGTGGCGCTTCATCATGACATCTATTTTGTCTTTCTTTTCTAAGTTGCACGTGTACGTTTGGTACCTTTATATTTCCATCTGTTAATTTCGCCATCGCTGAGTAAGTGTTTTCTATAAGGGTTTCCGTGTACCCTTTTTAGTGGCACTTGTAAACTTCTCCTGTATTACTTTTTAATCATTTAGAAATTATTACATGCCGGTGTGCGTGACCATGCACCATGTTACGCGTTTATGAGTTCTGTTATTGTGATTATGTTTCCTTTTATATTTTCAAACAATTGCAACATGAAACAATTCCACCATGTTACGCGTTATTGAGTTCTGTTAGCGTGACTATGTTTCCTTTTATATTTTCATACGATTGCAACATTGTACGACTATGATGACATTCCATGTACCCCCTCTATGTAATGCCCCCTGCGGGCCTTTAGAGGTAAATAAATAAAATAAATAAATCTAAAAATGGTGCAATGTCCATCGCGTCCGCATTTTATTTCAGCCCGTGTTTCGCCCGGGTGGCGAAAAAAAAATGAGATGTGCTTTTGTCTGGGTCCGTGAAAAAACGGGTGAGCTTTCATACGGTGAGCTTTTGTCCGGTGAGCTTCTGTCCGGTGAGCTTTTGTCCGGTGAGCTTTTGTCCGGTTACCATAAAACTGAATCAGCCTCTGTCCATATGCATTATGGCATGGCGGTAAATTAAACATATAATTCGCTGCAGCCCTTGTATGCCTTCTGGGAGATCGAAATAAGTTCAAAGAAAGGGGTTCATTAGACTCTATGATTTTACGAACTGTTTGAGCTGTTTTTAATTTTTAAAACAACTGAATGGCAACACGTTTAGCGATTGGAAAAGAGGTCTACTAGGGTTAGTGCTTCTTGAAAATGTTATAAATCGTATCGCCCGTTTTTGCAAGCGAGTTACCGGATCTAAGTATGTAGCGTAAGTATTACCCCAGGATTCAATACAATAAACCAGCTGACTGTGCACAAATGCAAAATAGAGTATGCGCAAAATGAATAAATCAAAACATTCGCGCGCCTTTAATAATGTATAACAGCCATATGCAATTTTTGAACGCACATGCTTAATTTGGCTTTTCCAGTGCATATCAGAATCAAACAGACGCCTAAATATTTATAACAAGTAACATGTTGTAATTCCGTATTATCTAAAAGTATTACTATCTCGTCGTAATTAATCGCCTTTTTCTTCGAGTGAAACACTGCAAACTTAGATTTCTTTAGGTTGATTGTAAGTTGATTACTCGTGAACAATGTCAGTACCCTAGTCAATTCCTCATTGATTTTATCCTGCAATTCGCCTATCGTCCCCCCAACAAAAATCCGTGCCGTATCGTCGGCGTACATTAATGCTTCTGAGTATTTTAAAAACGACGGAAAATCATTTACACAAAGAGAAAAAAAGATGGGCCCAAGAACTGAGCCCTGTAGTACACCAGTTAACACCGTTTGAGGGTAGAGATAAAATCATTTATTACTATGCACTGTTTACGGTTAGAAATATAGCTATTAAGCAGCTCTGACGTTCTCCCCCGAAAGCCATACTGATGGAGTTTGCAAAGTAAGATATGATGATTAACTGTGTCGAATGCTTTCTTTATGTCTAAATATACAACAACGGTAATTTTACTTTCATGGAGAGCTCTGTTGAGATGTTGAGTTAGAATAAAAATAGCTGAGGACGTGGGTCTATTTGGTCTAAATCCGTGCTGATTGTGGCAAAATATTGAGTATTTAGTTAAAAAGTACTTTATGCGTTTGCTTTTTTTTTTTTAAAACTGTGCTAATTAAAACTGAAATAGGTCTATAGCTGGATGGTGCAGAAGAATCTTCATCTTTAAAAATAGGTACTACTTTAGCTATCTTCAGCTCATTAGGATATATTCCACTCTCTAACGTGTGATTAAACAGATGTAAAAGATGAGTACCTAAGATATCAATATTATATTTTAATAGTTTAATAGGAATTGTATCTAGTCCAGCGGCTTTACCTATTCTAAGATTCCCAACTACTGATATTATTTCATTAACTTCAATTTCTTGCATTACAAAGCTATTCGTAATTGATGTCAATGAATGCTGGGGATCAGGTACGTACGGGAACTGAGCTGCAAGGAGAGGCCCTATATTAGTAAAATAATCATTAAACGTGTCTACCGTGCTCTGTTCGATTAAATCAGGTAATACATGTTTATTTGCAAGAAGGCCAATAGGATCATTGACTATGTGCCAAATTATCTTAATGTTTCCATCTGCTTGCCTAATTTTAGTTGAGTAATATTCTTTCTTTCTTTTTCTCAACATAGAAACTGATCTGTTCCTGAAATGTTTAAATTGGCTTAAATAATAATTATTATTTTTGTGTCGTGTCCATTTATGATACCATTTATCTTTTTATTTATTCCAATTATCCCTTGCTTGTTCTGCATGCACACGCTTCACTGGCTCTTTTCCAGGTCGAGCAGCATTCATAAAAAGCCAGGCACACTTTTATTCTTCTTTCGATGTATCGGAATAGTACGTATGTAGATAGTTTTTTCTTGCATAAAAACGGATATTATATATTACTTCTCTTAATGTAGGGCACCTAGTCAATTTTGTCCGTGCAAGCTGAATTTTTTTATTTGCAAGTAATAAGGCCGAGGAAAAAAACACATTGTACCTTCCATATTTTTGCGAAATATTTAAAACCTTGCATCCCATGTTCCATTACAGCAACCGCTTATCAAATGCTAATCTAAATTTCAATATATCCTATACTGAAAGTGAAAGTTTATTAGAAAGGAAAACTTTACCATAATATCAACCCGCCTTTAAAAAAAATATTTTTAAGTTATTATTTTGAATTATTTTTCGTCATATTGCCTTCCGATTGACCAAGTTCGATTTCTTACCTGCACGAAAAGAACCGGTGAATTATCGGGAGTTCCTCTCTTCAAAGTGGCCAGCTAATACCCCATTCACACGGCCAGCATAAAGGTACCTTTAACATAGGTCCCTTTGCAATCGGCGAATCAGCCCGCGCTCTTGGGTAGCGAGCAAACGTCACGTGCGGAGGATCGTGAATTGATTCGCCGCGGAGAATAAAGGTCTCTTGGCTAAAGGTACCTTTATGATCGTGTGAATGGCGTATAAGGCGCATAGTAAAGCAGCCTTGAAACGATTTTTCTACTTTTTGTAAGTAGTACTTAGAATCACTCCGTAACGTTAATAACTGAATAAACTTGCCTTAGTTGTTCTTTCTAGGCAATGACAGTGAAAAAGTGGTGCACATTAACCTACATCGAGCAATGCCCCTTCCATTAATCCTTTTACAGAGGCATGACTCACGCACACAAACAAGTAGTACCATAGTTTAGTTTTTAAGAAGAATGTAATTTCAACCAGCTTAAGTGAAGCAACTTTTCAGAGCGATGAGGCTTAACTTTATCGTTAAAGGTGTTCAACTTTATATTAACTTTTATCTAATTAAAAAAAAATAAATATAAGGTTGCTCTTATACGAGCACCACGGCAAGGCTGTTGAAGTATGAAATGCGATTTCAGACACAAATATTGCAGTCATGAGTGACAACATGTGGTGACGTCACATAGACTATACTCTATCTTGGGAGTTGTGTGCAGCAAAAGCCAGGGCATAGGTGCTGGGACATGACTTTCAGATTTGCTTTCCTTTTGCGAGTGCTCGTGAAAGGAAAGCAGGTATGAAAGCCACGCGCTCGCGCCTGTGCTTTTGCCTCTGCTGCACGCAACTCATGAGAAAGCCTCTGGACTCCTGTGCTGACGCCATCGCAGTACGACGAAGTGCAAAGCCAGATTCCCCATGAGGGGTATGTCAGCTTTCGGCTGAAACTTGTGCCCGAAATCAATGCGTCGACCTCGGACTTGCATTCGAGCAATCGCTGCGTTTACGCTGCCGTAGCGGGATGATGTTAAATGAAGATATACCCTTGTCAGACGGGCTAATTTAGTTCACTTAAACCAAATGCACTTCGCATTTAGTGTTATTTCTGTAGTGTGCCACACGGCTTCTTTCTGACGAGCACACTTGGTTTCTAGTGAGTTGGACGAACTCACTTCAGTAAATAGAGTGCGTGGCTTTGAAAGCAGTTTTTCAACAGTGAAACATGACCCAAAAACCAAAAATTGGCTTAAGTGTTATTCTAAAAATACTTAGAAATTCGTGAAAGAGAAGACAGCTAGAGGAGTGTTATTGCAAAACATAGTTGGGTGGACTTCGAGTTTAGGCTGATCAGTAACAAGATTAGCGCTGTGGTGAATCTATGAAAGACGACGACAAAGTCTAACACTCACTTGGGGTGAGGCGCCAAAACAACGAGGACACGAGGAGAGAAGCAGACAGGACGAGGCTTCTCTCCTCGTGTCCTCGTTGTTTTGGCGCCTCACCCCAAGCATGTACAACCAACTAGCCCAACTCGCCGTTCTAACACTCAAATGCTCTTGGTTAGAAGAGGAGGATAGAGCCTACATTTGTTTCAGCATGTTAGTTTTACGAGACAAAACGATAATCATGATCTAATAAGGCAGTCCCAGTGCCTCCTCGCAGACCTTCGTGGAACAATGCGGAAAGCCAAGGTTGAATCTTTTTTTTTCTTTTCATATTAACTTGCGGTGATCGATCAGAATCGTCCGATTGGCTTAAGGATCGTTCATTGATGTAATGTTGTTTTGTGACGTGTCGTTGTTAAAGAGATAAAATATTTCCGAGACATTTATGCTTTTACTTTAACATTTTACGTATCTAATAGTACTTTACCCGTCGTTATTGCCATAATTTTCGAGTGACGCTAGTTTTTCCCGTGTGGCGCAGAAACACTTCAAGTGACATTCGGTAAGCTGAACTGCACTCGGTTCAAGTGCTCTAAATTAGCCCGTGAAACAAGTGGGCATGTCGACGTCAGTACTGATTATTTTAAAATTGCATCGAATGACGTAGTGATTATGAGTTAATATGTTAATGAATTGAATTCAAGAAATAAAAAGAAAAGTATTTGACGTGCTTATGCTTTAATCTGTATTCCTTTATTGCTCATGTGTGAATTGTCTTCAACGAAGCAGTACATTGAGGTGGTGTATATATAATTTATCATAAAAGGAATGGTGCAGCCATTTTTATAGTTTCAGTATACATACCAGAATTTGTCTTGGACGTTCATAATCTAGAAAACAGGTGTTATCTTTTCTGTTCACATAAAGGTAGTCACAAAAAAAAATCAAGAGAAACAAACAGCGTTTGCTCGCTCAACTCGCAGCAAAAACAAGCGGCCACGCGATTTCGTGCTGATAATATTCCCCCAAAGCTCATAATAGTCACGCTGCCTCGCACTAAGTTTCAGACATTGTTAGGGTTCGGCCGTCATTGCAGCGATTGTACACGAGCCACTACCCGAATGCTTGTCCAGCCATTGATTGCCACAAGCACAAATCGAGTGGCCACGCAGTGCTCGTGCCCAATTTATGAGCGGCATTCATATGTCAATATCGCAACACGGGGGTCTATGACAACACCGCAGCCCCCGTGCTACGTAATCAAGTTTTGCGAAGGAGAGGCTAAAAGAAAATGCCCGTTTTTATCTGTGAATTTACACTGAAACAAAAAAGACTATTGGTTCATGAGTTGGGTTGCCTGCTATTATACTTGTGTCCCACTTGCGCGATTGAGTTTGTGTACAGTGAAAAACATTTCAAATCAATATTGCTGCACCGTCTTTTAATATAAAGAATATTGTTATAAAAATTCTATTTTAATAGCGGAAGTTTTATTTTTGCTATCGTCTACCAAATTTATTGTTAACTTTTGAGTCCAAATGCAAGATTACTAGACACAATATTATTAAGTATAAATCGACCATCAGATTGTTTTATTAGTTCGTTTAATTTCACTTGTTGTGTGTAGACTCAACGTTTATTAACAAATTCGGGTATTTTTTTGGCATGCAATGTTTCAATTTCAGCAAATATTAACGCAAACATTTCAGCAAAAAGTTTCTCTCTGTCCCTTTCAACTATATGCTACCAATGTACCAGCGCTAATTCAGTTTTCTCCCTCTTGTTACAACAAGGTAGTTGAATAGAAGACGAGATTTGTAATGTGGTTCATGTTTACTATACACCATATGCTAAATTTGAGACGCAAACTTGTGTAAGTGAACAACTTTTTATTTTATTTTATGCAAATTATTCTACTTTACCATTAAACGCCGTTCAAACCCTTGCAACCGAGTACGACCGAGAGAGACAAGACAGGATACTAAGGCTCCTGCGACGTCTTAGGACCGGGTGCGCTGCTGCGGAGCAGGTCCTACTCCGTCGTAAGAGGCTTAAAAATCGGTCTTGTCTCTCTCGGTCGTACTCGGTTGCAAGTGCGCGAACGGTACTTTATGTTAAAACACCTGAAGCTGGGTGTTAACGATCCTTGATACACCCAAAATTAGAAGAGAGATGAAAAAAACTCAGTCAGACGACGTCTCAAACTCAGCTAATAAGTTTATTCGGTTAACCTCTTATATACACTTTTAACACCAAGATCGTTACCAACCAACAAATAAAGAAATCAGCTGCCCTTTCTTTTTTTTTCTGAAAAAAATTGTATGTGTACACTTATGACACACCATGACCTTGTGCGGTCATCCTGCGTCCGAACAAAGCTCACACTTCTTAGAACACCCCCCCCCCCCCCCCACCCGGCCCGGAACGACCTTGCTGCCAAGCCCAACGAAATGATAAACAAAAACCTCAAGAAGAACAAAGGACGTTTTACTCTTTGCGCTATTTGTCATCGTCACATTGACACCTAACTTCTCCCAAAATTCTTGCACTGCTACACTAAACAAAAAAAAAACACGTATACACAAAAAAAGCATGCACCAAAATAATTATAAACGATGGAGCGCCTTGGCCTTGTTAGCAAGCTACATTAATGCCTCGCTTATACAGTTGCCTATTGACTCAATTTTAATGGTTTCTTTTACAAGTCGTTTGACATCATTGACCTTTTTGTGTACCACTTCTGTCTCCGGCCACTGTGCCGTGCTATTGTTGCATTCGTGCATAGGTGTTGCTATTTCAAAATTGACCGCTTTGCTTTTTACGTCTCTTTTATGCTCAGTTAGTTTATGATTCAAACACACAGAAGTTTGCCCCATATACTTAAACCCACACGCTAAAGGTATCTTCTCATACACGACTCCTTCCTCATAAGGTACCGCTTTTTCTCTATGGGCTTTCTGGCACCCCTTCCTTTCTCTTTGAAAGGAGGGAAGGTTGCACAACTTGAAATCCGTGTTGAACACCAGATTTATACCAAAGTTCTTTGCACAAGCTTCTACATTGTGAGAAATCGCGCGGAAATATGGCGTGACTGCGATTCGTTTTTCGATCTATCTTATCTCTCTTCCCTTGCCCTGCTCATTATAGTCACTTGCCTCCTAATGAAACCTTCTCCGTAAATTGCGCTGCTCAGCCTCTCAGACTGCCCTTTAACTGACATCGCTATGAAACGTATGCAAGACCTGTTTAAAGCATTAATTATCAATGAATCAACAACACCCGCTTTTACAGTCTTAGTGCGGCAGCTCTTTTTTGGAAGGATCGGTTTTGTGTGTGCTTTTCCATGTTCCATAGTTATTCATTTTCCTTCTCTTTCATTTTCCCCTGAAAATAAAGGTGCATTAAAATTAATCCAGCCACTTTATCTTCTATGAACACGAACGTTTTATTGGAAACGAGCAAAAATGAGCATTTAATTTTGTTTCCTCTTTTATGAAACTAGATAAAGGAAAACAAATTGAAAAATTAGCTTGATGTTTTCAGCCTCAGAGCCGACCCGGGCTTGTTTTGTGGACAAATATTTAACTTCACATTTACTGCATAATACAACAGAGACCTGTCGTGTGGCTGCGAAGAAAGTGTTTTAGAGCAAACATATTTTTAGGCTTTGTTTCAGTGGCTTGAGTCCACGTTTTCACAGGACGTGTTTAAGCATTCGAGTCCAAAAACTAGTGTGAGGTAGACTTCAGTGTCGAAGCCGGGGGGGGGGGGGGGGGGGGGGGTTCCAAATTTTGCCCCTCCCCCCAAAATCCAACCTTTTTTTTAAGTTATAGAGTTTTTGGAAAAAAGGCGGAGAAGACAAATATGTCAGCTTCGCTTGTTGGTTTTTTCTTAGGTCGGGAGATACGGAAAGCACACTTTTTGTAACCTTTTTTGGGGTGACACGCGCCCCTCACAGCTCTCGCTTCGTTTTCACCCTCTCTGAAATCCTCACGCGACTCTCGCCACCTCCCCCCACAGTTCCAACATCGGGACATCCCTTTTTTTCCTCCCTACCGCTAGAACACATAACGGTCAACCTTGCTCTTGGAAAGTGCATCGGACCAAAGAAGCCAGAAATGCTAAATGCAACAGCATGCTCGGTCAATTACTGACCGGACGAGACGGTGAAATGTTTGTTTGGACTGCACGAAATTAATTGTCTGAACTGCAACTAAAAATAACTAAATAGCAAACATTTATCAAATAATTTTTAATTAAGGTAATTACAGGGAATGTTTTATTTTGAAAAAAAAAAAATTAAAAGCGGCTTATTTTAAGATTTTCTTATTTTGTAAACTTCTCATAACAGATCTGTACAACGAGATAACCGTCTCCAAAATTTCGCTAAATTGCATAAAATTCACGAAGATCGGTTTTTGGCGCCGATCTCCGCTTATCGTATGCTTTTAGCCGGATTGCGTGAACTTTAGAAACGTATATCTCGGAACACAAGCCTGCTACGAGAAATATAGAAAATGATGCAGTCTTGAAATAAGGCCGCCTTTTATTTCTCTATATTCCGTAGAGTACCTTTCATCCGCCCATTCCACACTATGCACTCACACCCGAAGTTTGTAACATTTGAAAAAATTTGCACATATATGTAAAACTGATAACCTAGCAAGCGCTCATCCACCATTCTTTCACGATTATCTTAAAATTTGAAAGGGCGCTTACTCGGTATTGTACGCTAAACACATGCCCTAATTGCTGTAATTAAAAAGTTAATTAGGAAATTTATGCTAATTCGTCAAGTTTTAGCTGCATTGTTTTCGTGATTATATTGTCCGCCTGTCCATATAACTTACTTGCTGACCGCATTGGTGAAGTTTTCACCGTTTTTTTAAAAGATGTCCATTACATCTCTAATAAAGCACCCTGTATAAACACACGCGCACACATACATACATATTGTCACAAATGACATTTGATGAGGCGATGATAACTGAAGAAACTAAACGTTTAATTGGGCGAATATGTGCCCAAAACAAAAAGCGAACAGAAGAAAACAGCAGAGCGTCGCGGGCGTCGATGTCGGCGAAACCGCAGGATCGAGCGCTGGGGCGAGACTGACTCGACTTGCCAGGCGGAACCCCTTTTGTACACGTGTGGGCTTCTGGAACATTCGGCGTAGAAGGTTCGGTGCGTAGAACATTCTAACCTCGAATTAGCAAGACGGTTCTCGAACTTACCAGAACATAACATCACATTACAGCGTAAACAAAAATGTGTAGACGCGGCCAGGAATCGAACCCTGGCCTCCTGCGTGGAAGGCAAGCGCGAGATCCTTTAGGCCGCGGGCACGCTGCCTGTTTGGTCAGCTGCGCTCGCGGCAATTTAATATGCATATATAAAGAGAAAGAAATTCTGGTGAACCCCTCCCCCCTTCTCCCTTTCCCCGAAAAAAAGTCATGGCTACGCCGCTGGTAGGCTTATATGGCGAAAAATATAGATTAAATACAAAAGTGTGCATGAAGATTGGGTACAAGAAGCCGAGTGTGTTAACGTGCCGCAGTTAAGAGCAAGTAGAGCGAAATCTCGCGCTGCAGAACACAGGGAGTCTGGGATCAAACCCGTTACGGTTTCAATATGGATAAACATTGTAACAACGTGTTGTCGAGTATCCCTACTGCGTGATGCACGTTAAAGACTCCAGGTTACTGTACTGGCAAGCTTTTTTTCATTTACATCGCCGGTACACGAGACGCCCATTGAGGCTGCCTAACTTCCCGATGTCTAAACATGCATACAAAACCTAGTGGTTTCATTTGAAATCGAACACGCGTGTCAGGGTAAATATTTTGATTTTTCTGAAAGTATTAGATGGTATAGCCCCATTTCCGCAAAGGACAAAACACCTTCTTAAAATATTTTAGAAAAAAAATATTTTTTTACAAAATATCTCAAGTGAAGAGTGTGAAACGCCTCGTTTAGGCTGCTTGATTTTTGCACCCAGTGTTATAAATAGCTAAAAACGACAACGCTCCCACTCATTTTCTTCAAACTGTTTTACGAATGGTCTATTTTCCCCTTAAACTAAACTGCTTTGGCATATTTCATGTCAGAAATTAAAAAAAAGAAAGCCAAACATCGAATCTTAGACCTTTTTAGTGACATGTTTAGAGCCTTGCGTCTTAGGATTCATTATAAACTTCGCTTAATAAATACCGTACTCCTGTAGACATGTGCCATCGACCGGTACCACTTTAGTTTACTTTATATTCACAAAGTAATTTACATAAATTTTAACATTTCGTAAAGGAAATTGATTTAATATATAAACCGGCTTTATAACAAAAAGATTCTTTTTTTTTTCTTATCTCTATCTATTTTTTTTCCAATATTGTTTACTCTCTGTGGCCAAAATAAAAGTCCCCATTTTTTATATTTTTTGTAGAAGTGCTCAAACACAGTTACATGCACCCGGATCGACAAAAGGGCAGTTTCGGAATTTTGTTTTACTGCAAGTTTTTTCAGCCTTAAAGGGGTCCTGCAATTTTTTTTTTTACAGGTTTTTAATTTGCCCCGAACCTGAGCTCACTGAACGTAGTAACTTATGCAACTTTTCTTTTCTGGAATTTTGCTTTATTTTAAAAGTTATAGGCGAATTAAAATTACAAAAACAAACAAAAAATAACCTCCTTCATGACGTCCTTGGTCGCTTGAGTGGCCGGGAACTAAAGGAGGGGTAGTGAGCTCAGCGAGTGCTCACGGCTGCCGCACTCCGTGTCGACGGCTCGAGAGGGCGCCACTAAAGCATGTTCTTATAGGCTGTATGAAGCGGGCAGCCAGGGCGGCTCACATTGCGTTTTCTGCGTGATTAAACAGTAATTTGGCATGAAACTTCATTGGCCACAAACGACAGCAAACACAGGGTAAAGATCAGTTCAGAACGGGAGCCACTTCGCGCTGACATACCGCTAAACGGCCAAGCCGCAAGCCAAACCTTCTTGACGAAGGCCCTCGGAACGCTCGGAACCAGTCGGATCCTCGAGCCGGTATATGACTGCAGCGCCGCCGCGTAGATCTGGGACCTTTCTACGCTCGCCGCTCGTCGGTTTCTGATCCCACTACACCTTTCTAGTATGCGCCGCTTTTTCCAACGCTTGGCGGCGGGTATGTTGACGGGTCATTTCTTGTTTCCGTACTTTATAAACTGCATTTGTTTATTTTCTGATCTAAAATACTGAACAAAAACTACTTTTGTAAATAATTGAAACGGTTCGCGCCACTTATATTTTGTATTTCGACTAAAAAGAAGCTTTTGGCGGCTCTGACCAGTGGTAAGCCCAGGACTGAGGACTTCACATTTGACTTCAACACAAAAAATACTATACACACGCGAAAAACAGGCAATAACAAAACAAAATACTACACGGATGAGAGAAGCGAACTGGTTTTCGCCCGTAATGGAGCGAAGCGTCCTCTTGCGCAGTTGGCAGAGGCGAGGAAATCCGTGTGGCTTAAATGGCATTGGTGATACTCCTTGGCACCGCCGTCATTCACGAGCACACAGATGTTCGAAGACACGAAACGACGCCTCAGTCGGGGCATCCGACTTCTTCCCGCGCTGAACGGACTGCCGCTCGCTGTCTCCTTAAATCCCGCTTCGCTTGCACCGCCGTTCAAGTAGTCGCCAAACAACGCGCACACAGCCGTCCCTTCGAAAATCTGCCCAAGATAGCCGAACATGTCTCAAATTCTCCGTTCCTACCACTCTCTTTCTCTCTTTTCTCGCACACAAAGGAACCTCGCAGCGTGCCTGAAGCGCCCGGTCGTCTACCAAAAACGAGAGGACAAAGAACAAGACGTGGTATCGTCCCCACCCCAGCCGACCTTGGCGCGCGCGCTCCCGGCAATACCAGTTCGACAAGCCCTCGCCGACCTTGGCGTGCGCGCTCCCAGCAAGACCAGCATGGCCAGCTTGAACCAGCTTGGGCCAGATTCAGAACCAGCTCGAACCAGCATGACAAGCTTGAACCAGCTCAAGTACCAGCTTGCCCAGCTGCAGTGCCAGCTCGAACCAGCTTGATTACTACGTAGACCAGCTAGAACCAGCTTCAAAACCAGCTATACCAGCCTGCCCAGCTTGATATTCTTGCTGGTTTTTTCAATAGGGTTGCACCGCCGTTCAAGTAGTCGCCAAACAACGCGCACACAGCCGTCCCTTCGAAAATCTGCCGAAGATAGCCAAACGTGTCCCAAATTCTCCGTTCCTACCACTCTCTCTCTCTCTCTCTCTCTCTTTTTTTGCACACAAAGGAAGCTCGCAGCGTGCCTGAAGCGCCCGGTCGTCTACCGAAAACGAGAGGACAAAGAACAGGACGTGGCATCGTCCCCACCCCAGCCGACCTTGGCGCGCGCGCCCCCGGCAATACCAGTTCGACAAGCTCTCGCCGACCTTGGCGTGCGCGCTCCCAGCAAGACCGACTTGGCCAGCTTGAACCAGCTTGGCCAGCTTGAACCAGCTTCGCCCGCTTGAACCAGCTTGGCCAAGTTGAACCAGCTTGGGCCAGATTCGAAACCAGCTCGAACCAACATGACAAGCTTGAACCAGCTCAAGTACCAGCTTGCCCAGCGGCAGTGCCAGCTCGAACCAGCTCGAACCAGCTTGAACCAACTTGAACCAGCTTGATTACTACCTAGACCAGCTCGAACCAGCTTGAACCAGCTTAAAAACCAGCTAAACCAGCTTGCCCAGCTTGATATCCTTGCTGGATTTTTCAATATGGATAGTATTGAACAAAGGCCTTTTCAATGCTGCTGGAATCGCTCTTGATCTGATTGATAAATTTAATTTAATAAATATCCTATGCTAGTGCATACTTTTTTTTCAGAAGCCAAAGATCGTTTGGTACCCTATTGAAAAAAACAGCAAGGATATCAAGCTGGGCAAGCTGGTTTGGCTGGTTTTTAAGCTGGTTCGAGCTGGTTCGAGCTGGTCTAGGTAGTAATCAAGCTGGTTCAAGCTGGTTCATGCTGGTTTGTGCTGGTTCGAGCTGGTTCGAGCTGGCACAGCTGCTGGGCAAGCTGGTACTTGAGCTGGTTCAAGTTTGTCATGCTGGTTCAAGCTGGTTCTGAATCTGGCCCAAGCTGGTTCAAGCTGGCCAAGCTGGTTCAAGCTCGCCAAGGTGGTCTCGCTGGGAGCGCGCACGCCAAAGTCGGCGAGAGCTTGTCGAACTGGTATTGCCGGGGGCGCGCGCGCCAAGGTCGGCTGGGGTGGAGACGGTGCCACTTCCTGTTCTTTGTCCTCTCGTTTTTGTAAGACGACCGGGCGCTTCAGGCACGCTGCGAGCTTCCTTTGTGTGCGAGAAAAGAGAGAGAGAGAGTGTTTGGTAGGAACGGAGAATTCGAGGCACGTTTGGCTATCTTCGGCAGATTTTCGAAGGGACGGCTGTGTGCGTGTTGTTTGGCGACTACTAGAACGGCGGTGCAAGTGAAGCGGGATTTAAGGAGACTGCGAGCGGCAGCCCGTTCAGCGCGGGAAGAAGTCGGATGCCCCGACAGAGTTGTCGTTTCGTGTCTTCGAACATCGGTGTGCTCGTGAATGACGGTGGTGCCGAGGCGTATCGCCAATGCCATACAAGCCACACGGATTTTCTCGCCTCTGCCGACTACGCAAGAGGACGCTTTGCCCCCATTACGGGCGGGATCCAGGTTCGCTTCTCTCATCCGCGTAGTATTTTTTATTGTTATTTCCTGCTTTTGGCATGTGTCTAGTATTTTTCGTGTTGAGAAATAAGCAGTCTAATTTTAATAGCATTGTTTGTTTTGCACCGATAACCACTGTCTGTGCGCCGGTTAGTACTGTGTCAGCGCAGTGGATGTGTAGCATCTGAGCTCATGTGAGCAGACCGCGAATATGAAAATAATAAATTAGATGCCGAGCTGGCTTTTCTAAAGAGGTTGGCTTGTTTATCCTGCCCTATTGAAAAAACCAGCTTAAGCTGGTCCCAGCTTCAAGCTCGGTTATTGCTCCAGCATGCCCAGTTTGGCATGCTGGTTGATCCGGTCAGACTGGTCATGGTGGTTGATCTGGTCCCAGCTTCAAGCTTGGTTATTGCTCCAGCATGCCCAGTTTGGCATGCTGGTTGATGTGGTCATACTGGTCATGATGGTTGATCTGGTCCCAGCTTCAAGCTGAGTTCTTGCCCCACCATGCCCTGTTTAGCATGATGGTTAAGCCGGTGGACTTCACCACCAGTTTAACCAGTTTACATTGATACACAGGATAAACAAGCCAAACTCTTTAGAAAAGCCAGCTCGGCATTCAATTTATTATTTTCGTACTCGCGGCCTGCTCACATGAGTTCAGATGCTACACGTCCT
The DNA here is from genome assembly GCA_013358835.2 of Ixodes persulcatus. NCBI lineage: Eukaryota > Metazoa > Arthropoda > Arachnida > Ixodida > Ixodidae > Ixodes > Ixodes persulcatus. Next base: position 2,777 of record JABSTQ010004838.1, on the reverse strand, counting down.
CGGCGCTGACACAGTACTAACCGACTCAGACGGTGGTTCTCAGCGCAAAACAAACAATGCTATTAAAACTAGATTGCTTATCTCTCAACACGAGAAATATTAGACACACGCCAAAAGCAGGCAATAGCAATAAAAAATACTACACGGATGAGAGAAGCGAACCTGGGCCCCTCCAGTAATGGGGGTGAAGCGCGGCCTTCTTGCGTAGTCGGAAGAAGCGAGGAAATCCGTGTAGCTTGGACGGCATGTACGATACTCCTCGGCACCACCGTCATTCACGAGCACACACACGTTCGAAGAAACGTAGCGACGCCTCAGTCGGGGCGTCCGACTTCTTCCCGTGCTGAACGGACTGCCGCTCGCTGTCTCCTCGAATCCCGCTTCGCTTGCACCGCCGATCAAGTAGTCTCCAAACAACGCACACACAGCCGTCCCTTCGAAAATCTGCCGAAGATAGCCAAACGTGTCTCAAATTCTCCGTTCCTACCACTCTCTCTCTCTTCTCGCACACAAAGGAAGCTCGCAGCGCGCCTGAAGCGCCCGGTCGTCTTCCAAAAACGAGAGGACAAAGAACAGGACGTGGCCTCGCCCCAGCCTAACCCAACCTTGGCGCGCGCGCTCCCAGCAATGCCAGCTTGGCCACCTCTAGCCGACCTTGGCGTGCGCGCTCCCAGCAAGACCAGCTTGACAAGCTCGAACCAGCTTGGGCCAGCTTCAGCACCAGCTCGAACCAGCTTGACAAACTTGAACCAGCTTCAGTACTTGCTCAAACCAGCTCAATTACCAGCTTGCCCAGCTGCAGTGCCAGCTCGAACCAGCTTGAACCAGCTTGACCCGCTCGAACCAGCTTGACAAGCTTGAACCAGCTTGAGTACCAGCTCGAACCAGCTTAAGTATCAGCTTGCCCAGCAGCAGTGCCAGCTCGAACCAGCATGACCAGTTTGAACCAGCTTGATTACCACGTAGACCAGCTCGAACCAGCTCGAACCAGCTTAAAAACCAGCTAGACCAGCTTGTCCAGCTTGATTTTCTTGCTGTTTTTTTCAATAGGGTGTGTATTCATTTAAACTGGTTAAACTGGTGGGGAAGTACACCAGCCTAACCAGCATGAGCAGTTCACCCAGCATGACCCAGCATTTGCCCAGCATTCACCCAGCACGACCCACCATCCAACCAGCTCAACCAACACGGCAAGCTGGGCATGCTGGAGCAATAACCCAACATGAAGCTGGGATGCTGGGACCAACATGAAGCTGGGATGCTGGGACCACCATGAAGCTGGGATGGTGGGACCAGCTTGTGCTGGGCATGCTGGAGCAATAACCCATCATGAAGTTGGGATGCTGGGACCAGCATGAAGCTGGGATGATGAAACCAGCTTGTGCTGGGCGTGCTGGAGCAATAACCCAGCATGAAGCTGGGATGCTGGGACCAGCTTGTGCTGGTTTTTTCTATAGGGTAGGTTTCTCCCCAAAACGAATTTTGTTATTTCGAGAACGGACAACCGCGCCTTCGTAGCGTTCTCTGTGCAAAAGTTCAATCTCCGACTTCACGAACTGAATGTCCTTTAACCCATGACCGGGGTTCTCACATTCCGTTTCGTGAAGTATGCGCAAGTCTCCATTCAGTTACCTCGCTTTAGCAGTTGCTTTAAGCGTTATAATGCTTGATCTTTCAATTGCCACTTGCTTAAGTTCCTCCTTAAGTACTTCTATTTTGTTTGTAAAGAGAGATCATTTGCTTCAGTATATTTTTCAAAAAGAGCATTTACGCGGGTAACAAACTGCTCATCCTTTAGCAGCTTGGCATTGAGCTTCCAGAGTTTCCAAGTGAAATATTTGTTGTATGGGCTCTGCTCCCAAAGGTTGCAGCTACCAAACAATGATCGGTGAAATAAAAACACTTCACTTCGTACTTTTGACAATTACTTATTAAATCAAATGACACGTAAATTTTATCAAGACGTTAATTTGTGAATGCCTGGAAATGCGTGTACTGTAGCTGTCCTTTTTTGCATTAATTCACGCTACAACAATCATATTGAATTAATCTACTATCTTACTTAACAGGTTCGCGCTACCGTCATTGACATTTTTTTGCATTGACCTATCTGAAGCGTTGCAGACATAATTGAAATCTCCAAGGAAAACAACAATACGGTCACATTCTAAGAATGGGCGGAGATAATTGAAGCAAATTTCTCGTTCTTGCACCTTGTTTGGAGCGTAGATACAAATAACTCGCCAAGACAGTTCTGACATAGTAAACTCACATTTAATAAAACGACCCTAATCATAAGAAATTAATGACGAATTAGAAATCTTCAACGTCTTTTTTAGAAAGAGAACGCACCCTGCTGACACACCAACGGCGTGGCTGACATAAACCTCGTACCTCAAAAGAAATGGCTGCAGTGCTCGCTCAACCTGTTCGTCTTCGGACATTCTTGTATCTTGAACTGCCAAAATATGCAGTTATTCTCTAGCTAGCAACCGCTGCAACTGGTACTGCTTTCGGCTGGAATTCAGTCCCCGGACATTCAAGGACGCAAATCGATAAGGTTCTTGCATCTCAAACATTTCAAAGAGGAAAGGTTGCACATGTGCGGGACACCCAGGATAATAATATTTTCTTTCGTTTCCCCAATTATACTTTCCTAACTTGATTGTTTCAAAGGGCCATCTGCAGATCAATCCAGCCTTTCATTTTGCATCTTTACTGTGAGTTCTGTCACGTACGAAGCGCGTTATAACAATCTTTTTTTGTAGTAACCTTTT
>JABSTQ010004837.1:0-60211 GCA_013358835.2 Ixodes persulcatus | reverse complement strand
TTCACCCACAGAGCGCAAAGTCATCCAACTCACGTCACCGAAATGTTGGATAAGAAATTCATCCAGCCTTCGTTCAGCCCTTGGTCGTCCACCCGTCATGCTCGTAAAAAAAAAAGATGGGTCCTGCGCTTCTGTGTAGATATACCGCCGTCTGTATAAAGTAACCAGGAAAGATGTCTACCCGCTGCCCAGGATCGACGACACCCTTGACGCCCTCCAAGGGTCATCCTTTTTTTCATCGATGTCTAACGACCGGCTACTGGCAAATACCAGTCGCGATGCTGACAGACCTAAATCAGCGTTCGTCACACCTAGCGGCCTCTACCATTTCAACGTAATGCCGTTTGGTCTGTGCAATTCCCCAGCGACCTTCGAAAGGATGATGGATACATTGCTCCGCGGCCTCACCTGGATATATGTTTCTATGCCCTCGACGACGTCGTCGTTTCTCAACCATACTTGATCAACATTTGCACCGGCTGAGGCAAGTTCTTGGTTGTTTTCGCTCCGCACACTTACAATTAAACCTCGAAGAAATGTACGTTCGCTGCCCGACAACTGAAAGTACTTGGCCATGTAGTCCGTGCCAATGGCATCAGCCCGGACCCCGACAAACTCGGAGCCGTTTCTGAATTCCCTGTTCCGCAAGTTCAAAAAGACGTCCGTGCTTTTCTTGGACTATGCACATACTTCCGAAAGTTCATCCCTGCTTTGCTCACGTCGCTGAAACCTATAAAACAACTCCTTCGCAATAACGCCGCATTCAAATGGGGCCCACTTCAACGCCAATCTTTGAGTCCCTTAAATTGGCCTTGAAGAACAGTCTCATTCTTGGCCACTTTTACTGAAAGGAGCCGAAACCGAAATACGTACAGACGCTAGTGGACATGGTATCGGTGCCGTCTTGGCTCAAAACTTTCCAAACAACCACGGTTTCGCCTACGCGAGTCGCGCACTCTTACCCAATGTGAACGGAATTACCTATAACTGAACGCGAATGCTTGGCGTTGTATGGCTTGTCGACATTTCGGCCATATATCTATGGCATTCACTTCTATTAGTGACCAACCACGAACTCTGCTGGATCGCCAGTCTGAAAGACCCCTCAGGACGCCTTGGGCGATGGTCCTTAAACTGCAAGATTATAACTCCACCGTCCCCTACAAATCTGGAAAAAACACACTCGATGCCGATGGCTTGTCTCGATGCCTTCTACCGCTCGTCGCTCCTCATCAAGACACAAGCAACTTGCTCACGACAGCACCTCTGACACCAGTTGACATTTCTGCAGCTCAGGCGTCTGATCCTTACCTAAACCGATAGCTGATTACCTTCTTGGGTAACCCCACGTGTCTCACAGAGCACAGCGCGCTCAGCGCGTTTGTTCGCCCTTCACAACGGCACCCTATTCAGACGAAATTACGGACCGTAAGGACGTCCTTGGGCTTCTTGTAATTCCACGAGAGCTGCAAAAAGATGTCATTCGTGTAAATCATGACGACCCAACGGCCAGACATCTAGGCTACGTACTTTCGAATCCGAACCAGCTACTTCTGGATCGGAATGTACCGTGCCATCAACAAATATGTCCGTTCTTGTCACCAATGCCAACCGAGAGAGTCCAGCGACAAAACCATCTGATACACTTCACTCCATCACCCCACCATATCATCCCTTTCAGAGAGTCGGAATTGATTTTTGGGCCCATTTCCCGTCTCCCCTAATAACAACCGGTGGATCATCGTAGCTATTGACTACATGACCCGCTATTCAGAAACCAAATCTGTTTCCTGAGGCTACCGCAAGAGAAGTTCCGAACTTTTTTCTCACCTACTACTACTACGCCACGGCGCTCCGCAGTCCCTTACCAGCGACCGTGGCACCCCCTTCATTGCAAAACTTCTGAACCAGGTCCTCAGGCCCGTCAGTACGATTCATCATGGACAACGCCTTATCATCCCAGGCTGACGGCCTCACCGAGCGGCTAATCACACACTAGCTAACATGAGCCCATGTAGATGCCGAGAACGACACAACTGGGATGAAATCCTTCCTTACGCCACCTACGCCTACAATACCGCACGCCAAACAAACTACAGGATTTTCTCCCTACTATCTCCTCTACGCTCACGGCCCTCTCACTACTCTCGACACTGTTTTGCCATATATTCACACACCTCTGTACCCCTTCGCCTCTGAGATCATTTGTCAAGCGGAAGACGCCAGTCAACTCGCCCGGCTACAAACTCTGCAATCGCAACAGCTACAACAACTTCGTCGCGCGGACACCCATATACCAGTGTCTTATAATATTGGCGACCTGTTTTAGTCAAGACACCAATTCGCCAGACTGGGAAATGTGAAAAACTCCTACCTACATTCACCGGTCCATATCGCATCATACGTCGTCTTTCCGACATAAACTACGAGCTGGTTCCAATATCTCCGCCCCGCGACCACCGCTCCAGACCACATCAAGCACCAAGCCTTACTCGCCCAAACCCTAACGACCCCACAGTACCGGATGACCGGCAGTACCACCACCGGGGGAAACTGTTACGAAAACGACGACGCACATCTTTGGAAAATAGGGGCGCGTGCTGCATGTTTTCGCCACATGAGCTGGGAGCGATTCGGCTGTTCCGCCATTGATCGCCTCTGGTCTTTCCCACCAAATACGTCTCTCATAAACACCCTCACAATATATATATATATATATATATATATGTATGTATGTATATACTGTAAACGACTACATTTTCGCGAATTTCGCGAATCACCTAAAAACGCGAAAAATACGTCTTGCGAACAATTCGGGCAATATGTGAACGCTATGGAAGCTACACTCGATTCGCGAAAACTATAACCCGCAAATAATTTAAAATTTTCAGCTTTGGCCCAATTCGCGAAAATTTGACCCCGCGAATATTAAGTCGTTTACAGTATATATAACGGGCATGGTGGCGGAGGCCGAAGGCGTGGGTATATAACTGGGAAGAAAACACCCTTGGTGGAAACAGCAACAACGGACGATTTATTCTTCGACGTTTCGGCCGGAGTCCGGCCGAAACGTCGAAGAATAAATCGTCAATTGTTGCTGTTTTCACCAAGGGTTTTTTTCTTCCCCGTTATATATATATATATATAGAGAGAGAGAGAGAGAAAGAGATAGATATTCTCCACCCTGAACTCAACGAATTTGTGGTAGATTAAGTTCAGGATATAAATGCCTCGTCGATTACGTGAAAAAGCGCAGTGGTTGCACTTTCTAGAAACCTGGAAGGTTTCTCGTTGGAAGCCAGCGTGCAGTGTGATTGATAGAATATGTAAAATTTATTTTTGGTATATATAGGAAGCCGAAAATACCTAGATGACCGTCCTAGCTCTTCCTCAACCATCATGAAACGTCGGCCTCAACGTATCGGCTCGATGAACGAAAGTTCGGTCCGTGCGCGCTTCCGCCGCCACAGCTTCGCACGCGAAAAGGCACCGCAGGCTGTTGAACACGTCTCACTGTCAAAAGCCAGCTCCTCCGCTTGCGGCACAACGCGCGTTTTTTAAAGCACCACCTATGGTTCCCGCACGGAGTGTATAATAATCCGTAAAATTGCCGCACGGTAGTCAACCTCCTGTGTGCTCTTTCTTGTCGAAGGTAACAACTTGCCGCTTTCGCCGCTTTCACGGTGCGGTAGGGGACGGTCACTATGTCGAGCGTGTATCACTTGGGCGCGTGTTAGCCTATCTGTGGCTCTTATTCCGCCAACCCGTTCACGCCGTTTCGCGGAGACAATCTGCAGTGGCTCATTTCAGAGAAATAATAAAGAACAGAAATAAAAGTACGATCCCGAGAAGACACACTTATTAACTTTTCTCAAGACTCTGTCCCGTCCTCGCCCTCTTGTGGTTCCTCTTTCAGTCTTGCAGCCAAACAAGGGCGGTGTCTCTAGTCCAAACACAGAAGAAAAATGTAGACCAAAAGATAACAAGAAACCACTTACTTCAACTTCCGACCGTCATTCAACCCATTCGACAAATCATCGTTCGACAGATTGCACCTTTCGAGAAGTTGCTCTTTGACAAATTTCCTTTCAAATTGGCCTATTCGACGAACTGGCCGTCGACAAGTTGGCTTTCGACGAGTTGGCCGGATCCCTGGGAGAACGTCTCAAACGCAGCTAAAGTTATCAATTTTTTTTGCTCCTTACATACACCCGATTCTGACGTCGCCGACCTTATCACGGATGCACTCTTTGCGTACAAAATTGAATGAGATCTTAGAATGAAGACTTTGCTACTGGTAGACACGTTCATCTAAACTGTAGAGCCTTTTCTCACAATGGATATGACATGGATACATTTTCTCTCAGACTAATAACAAAACCCTATAGAAAAATATATACACGCGGATTTGAGTGCAGACGACAGTACACCATTTCCACCGCCGTTGAACCCCTGAGCAGAAGGCCTAAACGCATCCCCCTCCCCCCTCCCTTCCCCCCAAAAAATGCATTGAGAATAGAGGGTTGCAGGCCATTCGTCAAAAGACAATTCCTAGCATGGCAACTCGTAGCTGAGGAATCGGTCACATAGAGCGATTCGTCATAGGACAGTTCGTCATTGGAAAAGATGGGATCCGCCAACTCGTCGAGAGACAATTCGTCTAAGGCCAACTTGTCGAATAGGCCAACTCGTCACAGGTCAGTTTGCAGACAGGGCAACTCGTGCAAGGGGGCAGCCTGTCGAATCGGCGTAAGAGAGCTCAATGGAAAAGTTTTGTTTTATTATTTTCCTTCCATTCTTTAGATCTCTTTCCTAAGATATTTTTTTTTGTTTTCTGTTCCCACTATATCATGTAGAGAGCGTCTCTCAGAGTATAGCCTCCTATCTAAAATACAAAAATCGGTAGATATTTTTTCGGCAGTCATCAAAGTTTGGGTTGATTGCTGGACAATTCGGGAGTTCAGCTAACATGGATCATTTCTGACGGTTGGGCGCGATAGTGCTGAATCTGTTAAAACGTGTTCCCGCTTGCAGACACGGACAAGGGGAAGAACAAGACAACACAATACGCTATATTCAACTGTTTAATCATAAAAAAACACGGGAATATATGCTCTACGCTGTCGCGCCCTCAACCAATCCGGTACCATCACGCTGCTTGTAATAAGTGTATCTTTATCCGTCAGATCAATTGAAGATACGCTGACGCATTCATAGCCGTAACTTTTGATTCGTGGCAAATTCTATTCGCCGTTTTGGCGCGCTCGGGGATCGACATTTCTGGAGCACGGGTCTGCCACTAGTCGCTTAGGATCAACCGGAATGTCTCCTGCTCGTCGTTTTGGAGCAGCGCCGACTCCGAATCACGGTTCAGATTGCCCAGATCTCGATCTGCCTATTTTCCCGGAGCCGAGCGGAAGTCGATCTCTGGGGGCTCGTCACTTTCTGCCTATCCGAGCTTGACGGGAACGACGGGCGACCGACGTCGGCTCGGAGCATGCAGGCGCTTTTCGGAAATGACAAGAGCCCGACGCGATGGGAAATGTAGGGAACACAGTCGGCCACTCCTGTCGTCTTGCACTGGGGGAGTCGGAGTCCCGGTGGCTCCGCGCAGATCACATGCTCCGTAGCGAATTTAGGCCACTGATCCAAAACGACCAGCAGAATTCGCTATTAGTCTGCCTCTTTATAAAAAAACAGCTCGATTCATCGCATAAAACATTACGTTTAAATAGAACATTTAATATGTGTTTTGTGTTTTTAATTCGAAATTTATGTTCTGCATAAAAAATTATATTCTAAAGACAATCAATATTACATAGAGGAAATAGAGGCTTTTAACCTAGAAATTTTTTCATTATTACGTTGCTAGCGGTCGGGTACGAGAGCTCTTGTTGTCACTTTGAGGCAAGGATACAGCAGGCAGCGCACAACCCGCAATTTGCAGAGTACGCAAAAATATGAGAGCTAAATACCTATATGTCTAAAAAAGGGGGGAAAAGACAAAGTGCTTTAAAAAAGGCTCTGTTTTTTTTTTCCAAGCTAAAGCTGCTCTATCAAATTATTATATATCATCCGCCGGCTTGGACTGTACGAACTGCAGATATCGTTCGGAATACGCCTCTCGGCGGTGTAGTTTGCCGCACTGGGATTTTCTGCCCAGTGCAAGTGAACCGACCTTGCCATTTCTACCGGCCCAACTTCGCTGCATTCGAATCAACACTCTTCCACTGATCACTACAGCATGCCTTCTTCTAATTGTGGCAGTTCAATCGACGAATCAGAAGACTCAGCCATGAACCTGACTGCGGATATCACTTTAGGTCAGCAATGCACCACAACATCATCGCGGCAGGTCATTAAGCCATCCAGTGACATCTAACTTTTTCATCTTGACAGCAAAGATTGGATCAACCCCAAGTGAAAAAAGCAGCAAAAATACAGCCCCAATTTCAGCCTTAGCACTGAAACAATCTGCAACGGTGCAGTAATGCGTGAAGGGCCTACACTCATAATCACACCGGCCGAGCAGAACACAATACTTACTTCGCTAAGCAGCCTAAAGGTGTCCCTTGCCCGGAAGATTATGAGATATAACAGATGTCTGAATCTCATGGCCATTGACACAAGGAATGGCCAGACAGCTCGAGTGCTCCTATAGGTTGCACTGAGCTCTGTAGAGTCAAGATCTGAGCCTACGAACCCCTTTCTAGATATTACGCCACTGGAGTAATCAGGGACGTGGACACGGCGCTCACTGATGCGCAGATTGCCGACAACTTAACGTCTCCAGAAAACAAATGAGCGCGACAAGGAAGACTAGGCAAAAGCTCAGTGGTAAAGATTTCTTTTTCTGAATTGACGCTGCCAAGCTTCGTTCACCTTGGAAACATCCGGCACCCAGTGGCTTTATTCAAGGAAAACCCAACACAGTGCCGCAAGTGCTGTCGTTACGGGCACCGAGAAGCAGCCTGCAAGCAAAATCCAGTGTGCAGCCGCTGCAGTGGTACGCATCAAAACACGGATAGCTGCTCCGCGCAAGAAAAGTGCACCAACTGCGGAGACGCTCACATGGCTACGTCATCATCATGTTTAAAGCGGCAAAAAAAGACATAAACCACCAATTACGCCAGACAACACGCAGTCGATTTCCGCACTGCTAGAACCGCGCTTTATGAAACCGAATGACCTGAGCTAGCCAGAAAAGATGAAGAGCGCTCTCCAACCCCACAGATAAACTCGGACAGCACGCACGAGAACGAACCTTCAAAAAGGACCTCGTACGTTCCAGTCACCAAGGGTTTAAAGGAAAACAGACCAAACTCAGACCAAACAACCAGGTGCAAAGTTCACCTCAGTTAACACATCACACTGTCCCCAAAGTTATTGGGTCTGCTCCGACTGATTCGATACAAGGCAATTCATCAGAGAAAAAACACCACCTCTTTTAACTGACACATCTTCAGTCAAGAGATAAATTCCGTTTCTTCAAACACCCCTGTTACACCATCAACCTGGTGAAGAACCAAACAGCGGCAAAAACTCTGTGTTTTCTCTGCAAGACCTTACATCAGTCCTCCGCAAACAAGCGGAACAGGACACCGTACCTCGAACGCGTTACCTATGGGATGCTCTGCAACCTGCCGGACATAAAGATGGAAGAATTGCTCGACTTAATCAATGAAGCGTGGGAAACAGGCTCTATACAGCCAGGACGGAAGGAAGCGGACGTCATCACCATTCCCAATCCAGGCAAACCCACCACCATGATCACCAACCCTCGCCCAATTTCCATGACGTCAGGCTTTGGCAATTTGATGGAGATGATGGCCCTCCAACGGTTCGGGTGGTACCTAGCCCTTTCATGGTCGCAATTTTTGTCCAAAGACGCACCCCCGGGGTCATTTTTTTTTTACTCGGCTCGATTGCAAAGAGAATACACTACTTTATTGTCGCAATATAAGACTTAAAATAAATAGTAACTCATACTTTGAAACATCTGCGGCACGCTCGCTTGAGGTTGAACAAAACAAAAAGGTCTAAAACTTCAAATTGTCAACTTTCTAGTACTTCTTCAAAGTGTGGTAGTCCTTGAAGCAGGGTTCCACACGTAAGCCCTTGTCACAGTCGGTGCACATGAACATTGTGTCCTTTCTTTGCTTCGGTCTGTGAGCTGTGTTGGAACACACGTGGCACCTTCGTTGTGTGCGGTTGCCTTTCACTGAGGTTTGTGGCACCCTCTGGAGGAAGTGCCGGGCAGTCGGTCTCATTGGATTGTCTCCGCTGGGCTTTCCACTCTTCCGCCTCTCGGTGTGATGCTTCTCAACGAGCTGGTACACGACTCTTCTTCTGAACTCGAAACATGTGATCTTGTGGGCGCTCCTTTCACGATGGAGAAAGAAGGCGTTCAACAGAGATATCTCCAGACACTAAAATAAAAGGTCTCATACCACTTCAGCGTCTTCCTGATGCTTTCAGTGATGCTTGGCTGCATGTCCACCCTGTCCACGAGTCATCTTCTGGTTGTACTTGAGTATGCATGATGGCTTTTTCTGTAGAATGCCTGTTCCTCTGCCCACCTTGCCAGTGTCCTCAATACGAGCTCCACGCATTGAGGTCAACATGTGCACTTCTCTTTTGTCACACCACTTCAGTGCCAGAAGTGTATGGTTGTGAAAGGACTTTACTTCTCCCTTTCTTATCTTTTTTTTTTTTTTAACTTGGGAAGTTCCTTTTTGTTTTGTCGCAACGTTCCGCAAGAATTGGTTTGCTTCCCTTGAAGGTACTGGAAAAGTGCCGGACTTGTGTACCAGTTGTCTACGAAAAGGGAATGCCCCTTTCCGAGATAGTGGTAGAGCAACTCGAGGACAACAGAGCCAGAAAGTCCCAACTCTATCATCATCGTCATTTTCGTGGAAGCTCCGGTATACACGATGACCCTCAAGATGTATCCGGTCTTCACGTCGCACAGAACAAGTATCTTCACTCCGAAACGGTGCCTCTTTTAAGGAAAGTACTGGCGAAATGAAAGACGTCCTCTCCAGGGCACCATCGATTCATCGATACAGAGATCTTGGTATGAAACCAGCAGACTCCCAAAGGTTGCCTGAAGTGTTTCCATGAGTGGCATAATTTTTTTTAGGCAATATGCTGCATGAGTGCTAGCACTGATGCAGCATATCGCTTCAGCAAAATGCAGAAGCGATTTACTGAGAAAAGCGTTGAAAGAAAAGAGGTCTGAATCATTGGATCGATGGTCCAGTAGTCCCTCACAGCAATTTTTCGGATGAGCCCCATCAGCAGAAGAGCTGCCACAAAGCAGTCAATCTCAGAGAGACCAACGTCTACCCACGCTTTCAGTCGGGATTTGCGTGCGAGGTCGGGCTACGCAATTAGCTGGCGCGCGTAGTCATTAGACTTGTCTGCAATCAAAGACACAAATACCTCGTCGAAGTAGAGTGTGAAAAAGTCTGCTTCTTTGGCATCTGGCTGCAGTAAAGTGCTTGCAGGCTGTCCGGAGTGCGACGTGTCAAATAGAAATACAGATGCGGAGAAGTCTTGTCAGACGTGTCAAATAGACGTGTCAAATAGAAATACAGATGCGGAGAAACTGCAAGAGGCCGGCTTTCCGCAAAGGTGCTTAACTGAGGTTGCTGAAGGCCTGGTAAAAAAGATAAAAGGAACGGGCAAACCCGCCCTTGAGAGACCCAATATGAGGCCAGCGGTTATTCCATACCTACACTTAGTGTCACATAATTTAAAGAAGGTGGCCCAGCGTTTCAACGTACCTGTGGTTTTCTCAGCGCCCAATCGGATGGTCCGACTTTGCCATAAAATCAATTGTCCCGATCAACAGACTGATCTTTGCAGCAAAAAGCACAAAACAAAATTTGCCGAGTGTGCCTCAGGAGTTGTATACGAAATCCCCCTGTCATGCGGCGCCGTGTACATTGGCCAGACGGGCAGATGCGTGAATGACCGCGCCCGCGAGCATGCGGCTGCCACGCGAGCTAGCCCGTCTGGCCATCTCGCCATTCATTGTAATAGATGCCCGTGTTCGCCGGTGCTACATGACATTAGGATTTTGGCTCGTTATCGCGACCGAACAAGCAGAGAGGTGCACGAAGCGTATGCAATTAGGGAAAAGGGCGTTGAGTGCATAAGTGAAGCGTCACTCGCCCTGTCAAAGAGTGAGTTTGAATATTTGAGTGAAGCATTGCGAGGGACACGTTCATGACTAACAGGGTTCTGGGGCCTATAAATGCATGTACTTTTCAAAAATAAAGAGTTGCGAGTGCGCCTTGTGTCGTTCCACTTCTTCGTCCTTGTCTTATTCGGCGCTTTTATTTAAAGAACCATGAACCAACTGGCCCAACTTTCCACTTTGCTGCAATGTATTTCTTTTACAACGGGCTCTTTTATTTGTTCCCCCTCCCATCATCAGTCCGTGTATCCCCTAATCAACCTAATTGCTGTGTCGCGCTGCCGGGCTAGGATCTATACGTATGCCATTCGACGTGGATGCTTCCCAGAGGACGTTATTGCGTTATTTCATGGAATACAGCCGTCCATCGGCCACGCCAAAAGAATTTGCCGAATTCTACGCTCTGAATCTTGGAAACAGGTAGAAAGATACAGAGACTGCTTGAGGATCCGTTGCTACTACGGTGGTGTTGCGACGCAGGCAGCGGAGAGGGCCTACAAGGGTCACCTGCGGACAGCAGCTGAGTACACTGAAGTTTTGTGGCAGCAGGCAAGAGCGTCGATACCAAGAGCCCAAAAACGCGGCAACATACGACAACCACAGGTGTCTCTTCTCGGAGGTGCGGTCCTGCCACGAAACATCGAGGCAGCCTTGGAAAAAGGTCCAAAGTTCTGCAAAGAACCCAAACTGCGTCCTGTGGCTAAGCTGTCCTTGGTGAGAGGGATGGCGGAAAAAGCCACCCCTGAGGACAAGGAAAGGTGCGTCGCGGATGGCGTCGACGTTCTACGGCGCCTGCCAGGCCAATCGATGAAAGGATGGAATAACATGCACATCATCGACTACTTCAAGGACAACGACCTGAAGCTGCTAACTTCCGATAAGGAAGGTGGCTTTGTGGTTGTGACGCGGGACATGTTTGCTGAAAGGTCACAACAAGCAATCCTCAAGAACTTCAAAAAAGTGAGCCCGGGTTCCTTGTCTAAGGTTAAGACCCGCGCTAAGGAGCTTTGTGGTGATTTGAACTTGGCGGGGTTGCAAAAAAGCGTGCAATCTGCCACCGGTCTACATCTGAACATTTTCTTTTCTGCCAAAACGCACAAAAGTGGGAACCCTTTTAGAGCGATTGTAACGGAAAGGGGCTCCTGGCAGGTCCACTTGTCTAGCTTCCTCAGCAAGCACTTGTCAACATTGAAGCTGTACGATCCTTTTTTGGTGCGAAACTCGGAGTGTGTTATTGAATTTCTGGAGGAAGGAGCGCGGGGATTTCAAAGTGCCTTTTCGGTGGATGCTGAAGATCTTTTTTATTCTGTACCGCATGAGCCACTCTTTTGTGCGGTTAGGAAATGTATCGAAAAAAACGGAGAGGTGACGTTTTGTTCCTCCAGTGGCGTTAGCGTAGACAGTTTTCTTTAACTTCTTTCTTTTTATCTTGCGCACACGTATGTTTCGTTTGAAGGGGACTTGTATGTTCAGAAGAAGGGCATCTGCATTGGGTCGCGTGTGGCGCCGGTTCTGTGTGACATTTTTTTAAGCAGTTGCGACAACGCCATCCTAGAGAAGCTAAGATGCGATGGCAAAAACAGGATTTTTAGATACGTAGATTTTCTTATTTTTAGTGAAGCACCTGAGGCATCCTTGGCAGATGCTGTATCTGCGATTATGCGTATCTTCGGTGCTTGCGCGGACGGTTTGACTTTTACCTTTGAGACACCCACTGAGGGGAAGTTACAATTTTTAGACATTAAGCTAAGTTTTTTAGAAGACCATATACGTTGGGCGTATGAGCCGAGATCCAAGAAAGCGATACTACCATTTGAGTTGGCTCACTCTAAGTTAGTTAAAAGGGGCATCGCCAAAACGTGCTTGGAGGCCGCTCTCAAGAAGTCTTGCGAGCATTCCGTTCAGGAAAGTTTCGCGCGACAGATCACAAAACTGCAAGAGGCCGGCTTTCCGCAAAGGTGCTTAACTGAGATTGCTGAAGGCCTGGTAAGAAGGATAAAAGGAACGGGCAAACCCGCCCTTGAGAGACCCAATATGAGGCCAGCGGTTATTCCATACCTACACTTAGTGTCACATAATTTAAAGAAGGTGGCCCAGAGTTTCAACGTACCTGTGGTTTTCTCAGCGCCCAATCGGATGGTCCGACTTTGCCATAAAATCAATTGTCCCAATCAACAGACTGATCTTTGCAGCAAAAAGCACAAAACAAAATTTGCCGAGTGTGCCTCAGGAGTTGTATACGAAATCCCCCTGTCATGCGGCGCCGTGTACATTGGCCAGACGGGCAGATGCGTGAATGACCGCGCCCGCGAGCATGCGGCTGCCACGCGAGCTAGCCCGTCTGGCCATCTCGCCATTCATTGTAATAGATGCCCGTGTTCGCCGGTGCTACATGACATTAGGATTTTGGCTCGTTATCGCGACCGAACAAGCAGAGAGGTGCACGAAGCGTATGCAATTAGGGATAAGGGCGTTGAGTGCATAAGTGAAGCGTCACTCGCCCTGTCAAAGAGTGAGTTTGAATATTTGAGTGAAGCATTGCGAGGGACACGTTCATGACTAACAGGGTTCTGGGGCCTATAAATGCATGTACTTTTCAAAAATAAACAGTTGCGAGTGCGCCTTGTGTCGTTCCACTTCTTCGTCCTTGTCTTATTCGGCGCTTTTATTTAAAGGAGAAGTCTTCACCTTTTTTTCCAGTCGGTTTTGTTTTGACGCGCCCACCGAGACGGTCCAGCAGATGGTTCGGCTGTGTTGGACTCTGACTCCGAGCTGGTTTCCAATTGTTCGTCGGATCTCGAGCTGTCATCATGTGCTGCCTGGCCCAGGCGTGTTGTAGGATTGTTTAGCTAGGTATTTTAAGACAGTTTGTTGTTTTGCGGTGGTAGTCGTTATTGGCGATGTTTCGCAGCGGATCCCATGTGAGTTTCCTATACATGCGTTGTACGTGACGTCACGCTAGTGAAGGACGGGGCCCCGCACCATGCTCGTGGTTGACGCCAAGGCTTAGGATGCGGCTAACTGCCCAGACATGCGCCGACATGGACCCTCTTTTCAACAAGGGTGCCTAGTTTTTTACATGTCAATTTAGAAAAACGTGTAGCGCTTACGGTGATGATGTTAAGCTATGTGCGAAATCTCTCGGATTGTGCTATGAGCAGAAAGTTTCGATATGCCGCCGACGAAGTTTTGACGCGAAGGGCTGTCGTGTCGGCAACAAAATACTTTATTGTGCGCTCCAAAATTTGACGAGCTGCTCTAGAAGCTGCTTGTAGTAAACTTGTTACAATTTTGCGAAATACCGGTAAACCACGCAAGGTTACCGTCTTAATCTAAACCCTGAGACAAAGAGAAAGAAAACGTACAAGACGAACTCTCCTTATCTCAGGGTTTAGATTACTATGTTTTTTAACCAGCTTGCATGCATACTTTCGCTCCTTGCAAAGATTACCGTGTCGCGGACGCCGATAATTCTTTCTTTCCGCTTGTGCAGCAATCTCGAAAAACAATTTGCGTTATTTATAACAAAAGAATGAAAAACGTAAAATAGAAAATAAACAAAGGAAGAAAAAGGAAAAAGAGGAAGAAAGGAAGGAAAACATTAAAAAAATACGTAAAGAATGAAAGGCTGGAGTAGTCGATGCTAGTACGGATGAGACAAGATACAATCAAGCAAATAATTGGATGTATTTTTTATCTGATGGGACTATTGAACATTTGAAGCCTATATTGCAAGTTCAGAAAGTCGGGTCATCCTGTTAGTATTAGAGGGTGATGACTTAGAGAACCTTAATCGATATAATAATCTTTTTTTTTTTCGTAATTCACGAGGAAGATAATTAGACAGTTGCGTCACTAAGAAAAAATCTCCAATTACAAAAATTTTCAAATCAGAAATTGCCATATACACGGCTAGCGTTGATTGAACATACAAATGAGGTAAATATGATTGTTCACAAGTCACGTCCAGAAACTGTTATTTTTAGTTTTACAACAAAGAAATGAACTGATAAAATGCTGCCAGGCTCAATGGTAGAAAGGTTTTGATGACTCTGGATTGCTCGCGTCTAGTTCGAATGATAATAATATCAGCTTTAACAGATAGTTAAAAACATTCAAATTCCTGAAAACAGCATTTCTTTGTTGTACACTAGGTTGGTCGTAAACAAAAAACATATCCGAGTAAAAAAAAAGAATAGCGACAGTGTTAAGTTTTCTCCTGCCGGAGAAGATAAACAGCAGTGACATTTGAATTATGCATCGCGTCAGCTTACCGGGAAGCTCCGGCGTTTATTGTTGCCCCTTCAAAACTAAGCACATTTTACAAATACCCAGACTTTACTTTTCCCGGCAGCTGTTCATTAGATATCAGTTCAAAGTATACAACTACAGTGCCTCAATCTAGAGGCACTAGCGTTGTATTTCCAGTGGTAGAGAAACCGAACGGCAGAGAACTCCATAAAAAATGAGATTTTTGTTTACCATGAATAAGTAACACTAGACCCATTATGATCATGAAGATAGACATCTGAATTTTCGTTATGTTAATACGTGAAGATCTTCACCAGATTCGTCTTTCTGAAAAAATAACAAAATATCAGAACAGTGAAAATAGAATGCTTTCATTCTTGTAGTACGTGTGCACATTGACTAGAAAACCTATAATTTTAGAGTTGTAACGTAATTCCCTTCATGTCGCTTTCAATATCTAGACAGCGATTGCTATTAGTCTGCTTTAAAGATTTTAGCATCTTTACTGCAATTGTTTTAGATACAGATAGGTGTTCTAAAATATTTATAAACTCGCAAGGTGTTCTTGCAGCACTAAATACTTTCTTTTTAAGGTGGTACTTCTAAATAGCATCTAGACACAAAATTTATATCTTTAGACAGATGAAACGAATTCCGGAATTTTTTAGATTTCGGAGAAAACTTTCTGATGGCCTAGATCTATCGCGCATTTGTCGCTTGGACACTTCGATGTTAAATACCACATAGATCTTTTATAAACATTTGAGTCAATCAAACTAGAGTATAAACCTCGTTAGAGGATGAAATATAAAATATTTGTGTTGGTTTTCGTTTGGCGGTAAAGCTTTTTTTGCTCTATCACACAAGTTGTCTTCAGTGCGCGAGGCGCAAAAGGGTTGCACTAGAGAATGTTGCGGTATGTGCGAGCGCTCACGCAAGCAATGAGCTTTCAAACACGTCAAGATCGCACTTCGTGCCTTTGCCACTGCTGAGAAGAATGTTCTTCTCGCTTGCCTCCATAGATCGAAAAATCAACATATTTCACCCGGAAACATTCGCTCTACACGTGGCGTTAGGACAGTGGCTGCTGCGCCCCGCGCAATACGAACCTGGCGCAGGTCAAAGTTCCTCGGGTTTTCATCGAATATTCCCTCCATGAATTCCAGTCTTTGAAAAGAGTATTAGCAATTTTCGTCACGGGTTTTTGAACTTACTTTCGCGGTTTCGTCTTTTGACCACCAGGCAATGCGAATATCTGCTTCGCTGGAAAAGGCTAGACGGCGATCCGACGCCAAGGCTTTCTGTTCTAGCAGCTTGGTGAGTCAATTTTGCAGGGGTCGCCCTATAGACCCCTTTCAAAATACGGTACTCTGTTCGCAGCTGGGAAATCCCTGTACAATGGCGGACTAAAACCTCAACGTCACGGCAGACTAAAAAAAAAACACCCATTAAAAAAGGTGATGATCGCAGTGACGTTGCACTTTCGACGCTGTTTGATTAGATTGTCGACTCGTAGTGTTGACCGCGCCCCGACGTTCGCTATCCTATGGAATGACTTGCACGTTCCTCGATGCAGTCGCTCCACCATTGTCAAGTGGTTCCGACCCTCTAATATTCGGCACGTGATTTTTGAAAGGGGTCTATAGAGCCCGTATTACAGATACTTTGCAACTGCACTCTCGGGATCACGTGGTTTATGGGCCGCATTTGCAGTACAAGCTCCAAGGAGGTGACGGAAGCGGTGGTCGTCTGCAAACGTCTGCGCCTTTCCTCCTTCTTTCTTCCTCGCCACGCGGTAGGGCAGCGCAAACGCACTTGCAACTGATCGCTACAGGAAGTGTCCGCTATTAACTCCCCATGGTTTAAGGTGAAACCTCTCTTTAATCTAGGCTCTCTAGAGTGGCCAATAAAGAACCGGGCAGCACAAACAGTCAAGCACTTGGAGAGACTGTCCAGGATTCTTAGTGTCTACTTACTGCGCTTGTCAGCTTGTGTCTACGTGAATCCAGTATTCTTGCGCTCTCTTTATATCCGCCTGGGATGGCAAAGAAAGAAACGAGCGATGCGAATTGTGCATTGCGTTTTCTAGCTTAAATGTTGCGGTAACCTTTGTAGAACATTAAAAGAATCGAACATTACGGTCAGTGTTTTCGTTCCCGCACCTGTGAACTTGCGTGCGTACGGCTACGCAAATATATTTTTTTTTTTCAAGACGGGCGAGAACTAATCTCACCTTTTCGCAATAACATTTGAGTTCGGTTGCTATATATTTGTGCGTGTAAAATTTTTTTTTTTTTTTGTAATATTTTCTACAAATATATTTTCGAAAAATAAGAAACAAATTTGGTAGTGTTATTCTTGAAATATTTTCTTACGTAGGCCTGCGTATTGTTACGGATGTTGTAATAACCGAATGTTTTATGTTGCCTCGCAAAATTAAATGTTTCTAACAATAAAAACGTAACTGTTTTTTTACAAAAATAGTAAAAAACGTAGTAGTTATGAATCGTTTTGCTTTACTCATATTCATGTCAGTATTCTGCGATTTTTTTTGTTAACCCATATGTGTCATGTTTTTAAGTAAAATAGAGACACTAAACTAAAAACAATTACGTGCTTGAATAAAAATACGTTTGTTACACACACCCCTTAAACAAATATTAGTGTATTACGTGGATTTGGAAGATCATCTGAGCGATTCCGAAACCCAAACATGCCTCTATTCCGTGGTCCAGGGCTCAAAATAGAAGCACATTTTGAAATTAATCCCAACCAAAAATCACTTTTCTGTGCTAACTATTACACTGAATACTTTTATAGAATAGCTATATTATATTTTAAAATAAGTTTTCCATCCAGGTACTTAGTTGTTTTGAAGAGTTCAGTGTCCAAACAGAATTTCCGAAACACACTTCTATATAGGGGGTCGACGTCTTAAAATAGCCTTCTGCCTCTGCGTTCCTCCGAAAATATTAATCTCGCCACCTAAATATTCTACTAAATTTTTTTAAGGGTAAAACTTTATATTGTTTTAGTATCGCGCGTCCCTTTTAGGTACTGAAAATGTTTTTTGCGGACTTTAGTATGCTCAGAGGGATTCTCAAACATATGCTCCAATCTAGAGGTGAGTATATATTAATTCGTAGCTTTTTGCGCCCTGGTTTTACTATGTTGTGAGGTCTCTGGAGCTTCCCATATACTCGGATCATACCAACGTACATTTTTCTTTAACTTCCAAAGCGTCCTCAGAACCTATGGCAAATATATACATCTCCCCATCTGCTGATTCGGCTTCAAATTAACTATTACAACTGAACGTTAAGAAAATTAAGTATATCGTTTTCGCACCTGCAAAGTAATACGACAACATTGTCATCAGAACAGGTGCCCAAGAACTTCCCACTCACAAAATGTTCAGCAAATACGGCCCACTAAAGGCTAATACGATTTATTATTTTATGTTACTCAAAATAATACACAGCAGAAAGCCTTTTGGGGATTCATCCAGATAATATAAACAAATATACTATTCGAACGCGCAATCAAACGGCCTCCCAGAATACACACAAATTATGGTAAGCAGACAAAAACGTTTTTTGTCTCAAAATGTCTTGACATAATTGACGGTCAAATCTACTTCAACTGCACTTTAATCACATGAAAAAATAATCCCATGGCGCTTCCGGTGGGCATTGATGTTTCTTTCTGATTTCTTTTTTTGGCACGAGCTATACTTATTCTTGATAAGCATCATTCCACGTGTTTTAGGTGTTTTCGTTAGAGGGGCTTGATTTTAATTCGATTAAATTAAGCAAAGGGGGTCAGAGTTACACGAGTGCCGATTTTACCATGACTTTATCAGGCTCAGCAGACAATATATGGGGGGATAATTGTCAGGATAAGTTGGATAATTAACTAGAATTCTTAATTAACACTTCTAATTTGTGGTTTGATGGGTTATAGCGCAATTGCAGATATTGATTGATATTCATCGATCGACTTTCGCGTTTTCTATAGCCCAATGTAAAAGTTGCACCCAAAGAGAGCACCGCAAGTCCTGTCCCCAATAACGTTTGGAAGAGTTACGTAGTTCCAATTATCTCCTGACAATCTCGGCAGAATGTCTTTGTGGGTGCGCGATCGACACAAATGACGACGTGAACACGTACCCTGTCTAAACTTGTGGTATACTTGACAGCTGGTTTACATCATGGTATTATACGCCAAAACAACACGTACAAAAACGAAGTGAAAACTGGACTGGACGCGGCGTGACTTTGAACTGAATGGTTTATTTCGATGACATACTTTTAAAAATATAAAATCAGGCGCACTTGGCACAACACAAAGATATCCTTGGTGAGACCTGTGTCATGGCCGATTACAAAAAAAAAAAAACACGGCCGGAGTATTACACGAAGCCTTCCTGATTAAGTCCCACCACGACAACTCTTGTGTAAGAGCTCCCTCTTTGTCCTTGACCGATAAAGAATTCCACTATCTGAAGAACCAATGACGCTGAAATTTGAGGGGGGGGGGGGGGCGTGTGTTTTTAGACCATATCTATGAGTTCTGCCAAGTGTGCCTGCTTTTATATTATTAAAATTCTGTCATCGAAATAAACCATTCAGTTGAAAGTTACGCCGCGTCCTGTCCAGTTCTCCCTTTGTTTTCGTCCATGTTGTTTTGGCCTATTATACCATGATGCAAAACCAACTAGCCCAACTAGCCATCCTTATCCTGGCGTACATCTTTACTATATTTGCTTATGCTGTGTAAATTTTATTTTATTTTTTGCTAGGAATTATGGAAAGCTCCTCGTTCTGACACTGCTAAAGGCGCAGAGACCTCGTTAGGCATCACGCTTTGTAGTCCATTCCACCTCCCAGTGAAAAGGAAACAGATAAAGAAATAAAATGAATGAAAGCTTAATAATGACGAGAAAGACTGCCGAGTACATATGATAAGAGTTTAACTTCTGTTTGAAATTCACTTATCTAGCTATGATTCAACTCGTTTGCATTCGATTATAAAAATTCAAGGTGATTTTGTTTTAAAACTGCCCCATTACACTAAAACGAAATAAAATGTTCACTCGTATTCCTAGAAATCTGCAGACAACATTGAGGACCACAGAAGTCTGTTTTCGAGGTGCAAGGGGTGTTTGGTTATGAGCCTCTCTGAGCTCGCAAGTTATGCTAACTCTGACGGCCGTGTGACGAGTTTCTCTAACGTTCTTCGTGACGTTGCATTGGTATGATATTCAAGCCAGCCCTAGAGCACATGGTGAGGTAAATCTTCCCGTAAAACCACTTTCCTGCACAACTAACTGGTCCATGGACCCTTTTGAAGATCACGCTTCATATAAAGTGTCTTCTGCGCCAAGTATTGGATTTCTCAATTCTTTTGTCACGTACTCTGAGCGCGTGCTGTATACGAGGGCTGCGTCAGCGTTCAGCGAGGACTTGTATCAAATCACGAGCCTCGTGCAAAATAAATGACGGCCGCCAATGTTGCTCGATTATTCTTTGAAAAGGGTCTATTGACGAGGATACAAAGCAGGTTTGGAAGAAAAGTTAGATTTCAACTGTCACTCTACAAATATCCTTGCACGTGAGAGGCTCTGTTCTGCGCCAGAGAAAATTCGTGATTTCTTGGCTCAAATCCCTAACATATGAACACGAAATACCGGAAAATCAACAAAACACAAACAAAAATTAAGCGAGGTTTAGGGAATTCATATTTCTTGTCGGTGTATCGCTTTTACCAGCTCCGTTTTAAAACGGAAGTAGCAGCTGCGGCTTGCAAGCGCGTTTGAGTTCGAAATTTTTGAAGGTATACACAAAAAAGGAAAATAATTCCATGTGTCAATGCACTCGTTGCTGACTAAAGTGAACTTTGACTTTCAGATTCCAAGTTAAAGCACTTGCGTCAGACCTATGGGGTGAGTGCTCCCTTCTTCTGAGTGGCTGGGAGGTGATCGTGAACTCTCGTTATTTTTATTTTATAAATTTCCGCAACACCGCTGACTAAACATTCGCGGGCTTGTTGCCCTAAGACGCAAATAAAGCGGTGGTCGTACAGTCGCGCTGTTTTGCAACGCATGGTGCATTCGCACCGCGCAAGGGGGACTCTCAATGTTGAGTTTGAAACACAAATCTCTTAGTTCTTTGTCTGAATGTGGTAATTTTTGTTTTTGCTTTTTTAAGCCGCTGTCACACTATTTGTACGTCATACAGAATATCCCGTCTTCGTTGCGGGCATTACGACAGAATTATGCACGGACACGTCTAAGTCATGTACAAATCATGTTTACTTGATGTGTATGTTTCGGATATGTCTCGAGATGTTTACTTCATGTCTATGTTTCAGATATGTCACTATATGCGTCGGCACAGTTTTTGCGCAGATCAACCACGAAGTCAGGGAAGCTTCAATCGCATTCGCGCCAAAAACTCCAGGGGATGCCAAGAAAAATTACTTAGGGCCGGTTGCATCAACGCCGAGCGCAAAGCGGAGCTTAGCCGGGAACCTAAGCTAAGTTTCGGTTTCGTTTGGTTGCACCAAAATCGCTTATCGCTAAACCTAGCACTAAACTACGCTTATCGTAAGCGCTCAACATTGGGCGCTTTGCTTTTGCAACGCCTCCTCTCCTAATAAAGGAGGCGTTGGCTTTTGGTTGTTTCGTAATCCTGGATTTAAAACATGGCGGCTGGTTTGTGGCGATCGACGCGGTGGACGAAATTGGTTGTACAAAGTGTTTTAGGTTACGACAGCGTGAGAGTCTCGACAGAATGGCGTTCGATTGGGACAAGGATGCAAAATATTGTCGCGTGAAGTGTTTATCGACCCCTGTTTTCAAGCTGGATCTCCACTTTCAGTGCGTGTTAGCCCTAACCGAGATACGTAGGGAGCTGTGGGGCTCACGTCTGTCTTCACGTTGGTTATTCTGTCAACGAGCTTATTCGTATGTATACTGTAGTGGCCACAGATTTGGAGCGTGACATGCGCTGAGCACTCAGCATAAAAGAAATAAAAGACGATGTTCTCGGGCGCGCAACACCCGCGCGCCTGGAGACAGATGCACGCCAGTAGAACGCACGAACCAGTCGCTTCTCCTTGTCTCGGCTCATTTCTTCGAAGCACACGCTTATTATTCCTTCCCTACAAGTGGTGACCCGGACAAGTCTTCAAGAATGAGTCAGGCAGAACCAACGGACTCGACTCCAGCTCCAGTAGCGGCTGTTGCGGTTCGGCTCCCGCCGTACTGGGACCGCAACCCGCGAGTATGGTTCCTCCAAGTGGAGTCGCAGTTTCATCTGGCGCACATTACAAGCCAAGAACGGAAGTATCACCACGTCGTGTCAGCTCTTTCACCAACCGCAGCCGACGAAGTGTACGACGTGCTATCCTCCCCGTCTGCCACGAATCCCTACGATCAACTGAAGGCGGCCCTGTTGCAAAGAACCGAAGCCTCGGAACGTACCCGTTGGCAGCAGGTACTCTCTGCGGAGGAACTTGGGGATCGGCGCCCAACCCAGTTGCTACGTCGAATGACTCAGCTTCTCGGAGAACGTGCCAACACCATCGATGACGTTCTCCTTCGAGAGCTGTTCCTTCAGCGACTCCCACAAAACGTCCAGATGGTCCTTGCAGCAGCCGCGCCCCTCAACCTTGCCGGACTTGCCGGTTTGGCCGACGCGGTCATGGAAGTTGCTTCTCCATCTATTGCTACCGCTGCCGCCTTGACATCGCAGTCAGCAGGCAACACTTCTACCACGGCACAAGGCATCCGGGAACAAAACGCGTCCCAGTACAATGTCGACGACCTCTGCCAACGACTTGAACAAGTCGTTCTCGCTGTGACAAGACGTCGAGACACTGCCCGTTCTCCAAGTCGTCGCCGCCGCTCTACGTCATGCCGACCAGACAACGACCGCTCGAGTAGAGGTCACTCTTCAGGCCTCTGCTATTACCACCGCCGTTTCGGTCCTGACGCTCGACGCTGCCAACGCCCCTGTGCGTGGCCAGAAAACCGGCCGGCCGACCACTAGAGGCGACGAGTGGTCCAAGCCCAACAGAAAGTCGCCTCTTCTATGTGATCGACAAAACCACTGGAAACCGCTTACTTGTTGACACAGGAGCCGAGATCAGCGCCGTCGCTGCGACACTTGCCGACCGTTCACGTAAGCTGATTTCTTTCCTGCAAGCTGTGAACGGCACGTCCATTCCTGTTTACGCGGAACGTTCCCTTTCGCTGAACCTCGGCCTTCAACGAGTTTTTCGATGGGTTTTTCTGGTGGCCGACGTCGGTCGCGCAATCCTTGGCGCAGACTTTCCACAACATCATTCGCTGCTTGTCGACGTCAAGAGGAAACGCCTGCTCAATTCGACAACAAAACTTACATTACAAGGTACCGACACGACGGAAACTCCGGTGTTCGCCTCCGCTTGTACGCAAGTGCAAGGCGCTTTTCAAACACCACTCAGCGAGTTTCCTTCGCTCACAAGACCTCCCGACTGGGCGAAGCCCGTAACACACGATGTTACTCATCACATACAAACAACAGGTCCACCTGTCTTCTTCTGTCCACGCCGTCTAGCTTCGGAAAAACTTGGAATTGCTCGGGCAGAGTTCGACCATATGCTCGAACTAGGCATAGTCTGACCATCATCCAGCAGTTGGGCGTCTGCGCTACACATGGTCCCCAAAACAAGCGGAGACTGGCGGCCATGCGGAGACTACCGCGCTCTGAACAAGCAAACCGTTCCAGACCGGTACCCACTCCCCAACATCCACGACTTCACCGTCAATCTTAGGGGATGCAACATCTTCTCGAAACTTGACCTCACCCAAGCCTACCATCAAATTCCGGTAGCCGATGAAGACATTCCCAAAACAGCTGTTACAACGCCTTTTCGCTTATTTGAATTTCTACGCATGCCGTTTGGCCTTAGTAATGCGGCACAGTCTTTTCAAAGATTTATTGACACTGTGACGCGGGGCTTGGAATTCGTCTTTTCTTACGTCGACGACCTGTTGATCGCAAGCTCGTCTCCAGAGGAGCACAACGTACATCGCCGTCTTCTTTTCGAACGGCTTGCCAAACATGGCATAATCATCAACGCCGCGAAAAGCGAGTTTAGAGTGCCCGAATTAGATTTTCTCGGCCATCATCTTGAGAGTTCAGGCATTCGACCCTTGCCTGCAAAAGTCGCAACTATTCAAGACTTTCCGCGGCCAACTTCACTGACCAAGCTTCGCCAATTTATTGGCCTTGTAAATTTCTACAGACGCTTCATTCCTCACTGTGCCAAGCTCCTACAACCACTCGACATTCATCTCCAAGGCAAGAAGGGACGCTCAACTTCTCCTCTTGCCTGGAATGAGGCAGCTGAGCAAGCATTTTGTGAGGCAAAGAGAGCTCTGGCAGAAACCATTGTCCTACAATATCCTATGCACGATGCTCCAACGTCGATTATGACCGACGCCTCAGGTACCACCGTAGGAGCCGTACTACAACAGCAAATCAACGGACAATGGCACCGGCTGGCCTTCTTTCCAAAGAAGCTTCAACCCGCACAACCGCGGTACAGCGTGTTTGGTCGTGAGTTGCTCGCTGCGTACTTGGCCGTCCGACACTTCCGCCACTTCGTTGAGGGAAGAACATTCACCATCTGGACAGACCACAAGCCCCTGACCAATGCCGTCGCCAACGCCGGCTCCCATTATACACCTCGGGAAATTCGACAGTTGGCTTTTCTGTCGGAGTTTACCACAGATATTCGACACGTAAGAGGTGTCGACAACGTGCCTGCTGATGTCCTGAGCCGCATTGACGCGGTGTCATTGCCACCGATTCCAGATCCTGCGGAACTTGCTCGTCTGCAAGTCAATGATGAGGAGCTCAAGGTGCTACGCACGTCTTCCTCTCTGCGGCTGCAGGACGTCACATTTCCAGGAAACATCACCATCACTTGCGATGTGGCAACTGGAAAACCACGACCGTTCGTGCCTACACCTCTGCGTCGGAAGTTTTTCGACGCCACCCACAGCCTTTCACACCCGGGTGTTCGTGCAACACAAAAACTTATAACGAGTCGATACGTTTGGCCTCGCATCAAGTCAGACATCCGGTCCTGGGCTCGCTCCTGTGTCCTCTGTCAATAGGCGAAAGTGCATCGGTACCCTGTGCCCCCAATCAGGACCTTTCTTCAACCCGATGCAAGGTTCGACAAGGTGCATTTGGATCTGGTCGGACCTCTCCCACCATCACAGGGACATCGCTACCTTCTTACCAGCAGTGACAGGTTCACCAGATGGCCAGAGGCGACGCCATTACCGGACATCACTGCCTCCACTGTCGCTGCCGCCTTCATCTCAACATGGGTGTCCAGATTTGGTTGCCCTTCTGAGATCGTCACGGATCGCGGACGGCAATTCGAGTCGTCGCTCTTCAAAGAGCTGAAGAACGCCCTCGGCACAACAAGGCTATGTACTACAGCGTACCATCCACAGTCCAATGGCCTCGTGGAACGCTTTCACCGTCATCTAAAATTGGCCTTGATGGCTTACGGAAACCCGAACGAGTGGGTTCTTCACGTGCCCCTCGTGCTCCTTGGCATTCGCACGGCTCTCAAAGAGGATCTTGGATGCTCCACCGCCGATCTTGTGTATGGCACTCAACTGAGGTTGCCGTCGAACTTCTTTGAGGCCGACACATCATGCTACCGGTCCGAAGGTTATGCCG
Source organism: Ixodes persulcatus (assembly GCA_013358835.2). NCBI lineage: Eukaryota > Metazoa > Arthropoda > Arachnida > Ixodida > Ixodidae > Ixodes > Ixodes persulcatus. Next base: position 35,005 of record JABSTQ010004837.1, on the reverse strand, counting down.
AAACTCTCCGACAACTGTTCGACAATGTTCGACCCATTCCGACTCGAAGAGCCAGAAGTAAATCTCCTTACGTCACCGGAGACCTCAAAACCGCCACCCACGTCTTTGTACGCCAAGACCATCAAAGGAAGCCATTGCGTCCTCACTACCAAGGACCGTTTCCTGTAATTGAGCGAAGGACCGACACGTTTGTACTTCGCATCAACGGCAAGGACGATACAGTAGCCCTTAACCGCCTCAAGCCGGCACATCTTGAGGAAACCCCTGCCTCCCAAGTCTCCGCAACACAGGCAGTTCACTGGCAGAATTTATCAAATCCGGCATAAATCCTACCAAGGGGGGGGCATATCTGTAGTGGCCACAGATGCAGAGCGTGACATGCGCTGAGCACTCAGCATAAAAGGAATAAAGGACGATGTTCTCGGGCGTACAACACCCGCGCGCCTGGAGACAGATGCACGCCAGTGGAACGCACGAACCAGTCGCTTCTCCTTGTCTCGGCTCATTTCTTTGGAGAACACGCTTATTATTCCTTCCCTACAGAGGGATAGGATGGTAGGGTACTGAGGGATAGGTGACTCCCTGAGGTCACATGACCTCAGTGGGGTCAAGTGACCTGATGTGGGTCACGTGACCTCAGGGGGTCACGTGACCTCGGGGGTAACCCTCATGACCCTCGTGAGGGTAACCCTCGTGACCATCCCGAGGGTAACCCTCGTGACCCTCGTGAGGGTAACTCTCATAACCCTAGTAACCCTTGTGAGGGTAACCCTCGTGACCCTTGTGAGGGTAACTCTCATAACCCTCGTGACCTTCGTGAGGGTAACCCTCGTAACCCTCATGAGAGTAACTCTCGTAACCCTCGTGAGGGTTACGAGGGTTACTCTCACGTGAGGGTAACTCTCATAACCATAGTAACCTTTGTGAGGGTAACCCTCGTGACCCTCGTGAGGGTAACTCATAACCCTCGTGACCCTCGTGAGGGTAACCCTCGTAACCCTTGTGAGTAACCCTCGTGAGGGTTACGAGGGGGGTTACCTCACGAGGATCACGAGGGTTACCCTCGTAACCCTCGCAAGAGTAACCCTCGTGAGAGTAACCCTCGTAACCCTCACGAAGGTTACGAGGGTTACGCGCGGTTACGGCGACAGCGACGCCGACGCCGCTCAAGCCAGAAACGGGCGCCTAAGAGCTGCGCTCTAAAAAAAATCAAGAACTGAAGTACCCACCTACAGCGTCTATGCAAACAAAATGTCTCTGGTTGGTGCAACAGTCAATAAACAGATGACGGCAACACATCAATAAACAACGCATCTATTTTAGAGCGCAGCTCTTAGGCGCCCGTTTCCGCCGTCGGTGTCGGCGTAACCGCAAGGTCACGTGAGCCCCAAGGTCACGTGACCCCCAAGGTCACGTGACCTCCCAAGGTCACGTGTACCCCTACCCATGTGACCCCTCAGGTCACGTGATCCCCTGCCACGGGACCCCCCCCTGTGGTCACGTGACCCCCCCCCCCCCGAGGTCACGTGACCCCCCCCCCCCCCCCCGAGGTCACGTGACCCCCCCCCCCCCAGGGTCCCGTGACCCCCCCTCCTCAAGAGCTGCGCTCTAGTTCGGCGTTACAGAGAGTTGTCAACAGCTTTCATTTTTTAATTGTAGTGTTGTAGATTGAATGTTTGTGGATTTGAATGAGTTGAAAATGCAAAAATGTTAACTTTATAAAAAAAAAAAATATCTGCGATGATTGATAGGCGCGATCTATGGGTGTGCCATTTAGAAGGGGTTAGAGATTCCGATATATTTCTTGGGCACCAGAGTCCCAGAGGGTGAGGTTGGATTGGCGGTTCCTAGAGTGCTCCCCAACGTAAACGTAGTTGGACGGTGGCATATCAAAGTGCCAAATAGCGTTACACTAACTTTTTTTTGTTTGGATTTTCTTTTCTTGTGTCTATTTTTATGTATTTTCTGACAAGACTAAAATATCTCGCGTTCCGGATCTCGAATTTTTTGGTTTCGTTAGCAGATCAATATGGTGTGTAGGAATTTCAATTTCTTGATTTCTAACCTATTACTTAGGTACGTTTTTGACGTATAACTTTGAAACACAAGCTCAACCACTTTCATATCCCTCTGTGGTAAACCCTAGCGTGACAAGTTAAGAAACAGATTTAGGCGCTCCCTTGAAACAGCCAGCGATCCCATTGACTCACACGGTATGGGTAATAAACGCGGCGGTACAACGATGGTAACTTATTACTGTGAAAAATCTCCTACATAGGAACTACCATGCGAATAATCAAATTAACTGAATAAAAATAAGCTAACATTTATTTGGTTGGTATGAAATTAATGTGTACCTTTATAAAGGTTTTCGAGGTTCGTTTGAACACTTGGTGCTATGTTAGGACTTGCTTCGACGCAAAGCCCGGTTGCCTAAGTGCTTACTTGCCAATAATCGCGCTTATGCCATCGATCGATCGGCAATCCAGGATTACTTCTGAACTGGGTACACGTTCGAATTCTTTCGGCATTTTTCGGTTTCAGTCTCTACTTCAAATCACGTATGGATGAAACAAAAAATCAGCTAGTGAAACGTAACTGTTTTGTTTTGTTTTGTTTTTCAATCCGTAACTTAGATCACGCTGAGAAAGGATGTTTCATAAGCAACAGAAGTTGCAGTTATACGGCGCCTACTCCACCATAAGCCACTGTCAAATTGTGGGCACATTGGCCGAGATTTTCTTCTGTGTTTTCGCACAATGTAGGGCGTACAAACAAAACCAAACACCAAATCCTAGTTCAAAGTAAATATTATTCACGCTGTAAATATTTGACTTGTTTCATAAAAGTTTTTGGGATGTTAACGGACACGAATGTTTTTATCATAAAACCAAATTCTTGTCATTGATGAGGCAAGTGAACAGCTTAAAGTGTTATGGGCTAAGGTACTAATAATCATACCGCTGGCGCGAAAGAAACAAACAGACCAGGTCTGGCGATCGTGCTTGTCTCGGTTGTAACTACACCCATGACTCCGATCTTCTGCCCTTGGACAGTGTATACTATGGACCTAATCAACCGAATCCCTTCCATCCTGGGTTCTTCTGAGGTCTCCAGGTTGGTGCCCAAAACAGCCACGTTTGCCGCTTTCATTTTTTTCAGAAAAGGAACAAGACCCTCGGGCCCGTCGTCGAACTCGTGGTTGCCCAAGCACTGGGAAGGTTATGAAAAGTTTAATTAATAAAATGACATGGTCCATGTTTACCTCTCAGCAGCGTTACTAGAACAACTCTGGTGGGGAAGTGCCATAGCAGCCTGCTTTCGAGCACGGGCGGATTAATGGGCCAGGCTTGTGTGTTTGTGTGTGTGTGTGTGGGGGGGGGGGGGGCGCATTTGCAGAGGGATCTGATGTTACACTAAAGCCCCTTTATAAAATTATGTTCACCGAACTCGCAAGGCAAGTGCCACGAGCGGGTGATCCGCCGCCATTCGCTTCCTACTCCTAGGGTAGTCCATTTCAGTGCGTCGCCGCCATTTCCTTCCAAGTGCCGCACTTTCGCGCATTGATGCACCTGACGCACTTGTAAGACAAACACAAACACATCAAGTGGCTTTAAAGGGATACTTATACGAAACTTAAAATATGCAGAAAACATCAAGAAATAAGTCGAATAGGATTAGCTGAACCTGTAAATGCTAATCGCATTCTTGTATTTTGAACAAAGGGCTATATTTTTCGTTCCAAATGCCAGGAGTTTGGCGAGCGCTTCAAAATCAGTGGTTGAAGTGCGCGATGCATCTCGAGAAATCCGGCGCGTCCTTGACGCCGTCGTGTCATGCAGAGTCAAGCGTACCGTAGTTATGAGCTTTTCCACTTGGAGGCGTCAGCACGTTGCAATCTCGCTTAGTCGAAGTACCCGGTGGCTTTAGCTTATCACAGGCGTAGTGTGGAGCCGGTGGAGCTGCCTCTTGTGTGTGATGGCCGACCAACGCGACGAGAGCGGTGAGTATGATGACGTTATTTGGGACGGAGACGCTGCCCCATCACTAGTAGCCATGATGACCGAGAAGGGAGTCGGCTTAGAACCGTATTTTTATGACCCGTCTGCCTTCTCATCGTCGCCCATAACGGGCTAGAGCTTATTCAGGAAACTGCAGATGCCATTGGGGACCTGGCATCTTCATTGGACCTTAGAAAAATCTAAAGTTTACGGGAAAGTGATGCACACTGTTTTTCTCAACATTCACAAACAAATTGATGCATTTCAACATGACATAACCATTGAACGGCTACAGTACATTGGAATCGGAGGACGAGCCTTATAATTCATTAAATACTTCCTGAACCGCAGAACATTTGCTGTTAGACTAGATGTTAGGCTTGAGCACTGTACGAAACACATTGCAAGGGGTGCCACGATGGAGTGTTCTAAGCCCATTACTGTTCAACATTGTAATGACTGCCCTCCCGACTGATCTCCCCACAAGAGGCCCTCACCTCGTACAATGTGTCATTTACGCAGACGATGTGGTGCTATGGTGCTCTGGGCCAACTCGGCTTTCAGCCATCATCCGAGCAGCACTCAAAATTATTTAAACTCTGCGGACTCTTCTCTAAATCATGCCGGCTTGACACACTGCATCTTAAACACAACCTCTCACCTATCGTTCTCGAGGTCGAATGAAGGGAGAATACTCCACTCTCAAAATCAGAGGCGAGTCTATACGACGTGAATTACATTATTATCGATGTCATTCACGTTATTATCATATCATTATCGATGACCGTGTCACTTGGCGTCCATACGTACTAGCGATTTTGAATGACTCTCACAAACTCCTTGGCACTCTCCATGATAGCTGGCGAAATTGGGGTACCAGACAAGTTACGCATCCAGGCTCTTACCTTGCTCAGTCCACCTGTGTGACTGAGATTTTCAATAGCTCGATCACCCCCACACTATGACGGGTGAAAGCGATGGTGATGTTCCGCTGTGGGCCGGGCCGGGCCTTGTGCGCTCGGGACTCGGTGGAACTTCGGCTGGGCGGAGTCGGGACCTTTCTGAGGAACGCGCACTCGGGCCGGGATATAAGCCGGTGGAAGGATGCGACCTATTGCCCCCCTCATATCACTGACTCATATGTACAATATCCCCAACACCCCCTCATAACGCCTACTCCCACCGCTCTTTATTTCCCCATCGCTGCAATGCGACGAATATGCGCCCTCCGTGGGTGACTGATTATGCGTCTTGCTCCCCCTCTTTCTGTATAATCTATTTTATTTTATAATAAAGGCAATATATGCACATACAGCTGCGAAATTTGATTTCCGTACTTCTTTGAGGCGTATTCACACGGGGAAGGCTTTTCAGGAAGGAATGTGCGGGACGTCAGTGATAGGCGGAACCCGCGGGACTTCCTCCCCGACTCTAGCATTCACATCGAACGGGGGAGAACCGAGAGGGATGTCAGTGTTAGCAGGCGAATTTAGCGGTCGCATTTTCGACGACAGGGCTCGGTGCGCACTGACGAGAGTAGAAAAATGGAGGCATACATGAAACGGTGGTACGCAATTATGACAGCTGCGCTGATAGATGCAGAAAACCACATACTGCTTCCTGCAAAAAAAAAAAAAAAAAAAAAAAGAAGATGTTTTTTGAACGGGTGGTTGCAACACAAAGGACGTGGGATTCAAAACCATTTGTATCAGAAGCGGCTTGAGGACAGCATTGATGAACATCGAAGACTCCTTCGGATGCCTCGGACGACATGCGAATCCGCAAGAAATTAGGCGATCCCGGTACCACCTCCGGTATCCCACTGAGCAAAATCTGTAAAGTTGTCAGACACGCGAACAAAATACCGCCAATTGCAAAGAGCCCACGCCACTGCGGAGGCGAGCAAAAGCTCCCCCATCCCTCTGGGATGTCCACGCTAGGGCGGCTCCGCGCAAAGGCGTAACGTTTTTATCACGCGATGGGCAGCCCGGGGAGCAAAGGGAGGAATTTCTCCACCGTGCGAACACCCCTTTAAGCTCGACGAGACTGTAGCGCCGCCGTTTCTGCCGCAGGGGTAACTCCGGGAGCTTTACATACAAGAACGGAGAAGAAAGAAAAAAAAAAATTCTACCTGTGTCTTTAAAATGAACGCCTGCTAACCCCTGTCTCAAAAAAGAGTATGGCCCGCCAAGTTACCAACAAATTAGAGACAAACTAACGGAACGGACTGACGGCGAGGGGCGGCGCTGTAATCGAATCTGGCTCGCAGTTGCTCGGTTCCGGCGGAAGCGAGTGGTCCGCGTTCTAGGGGCAAGTTTTCCAACTGAGTTGTTCTGGTAACGTTGCCTCTCAGTCAGCTTATCATCTTGGACGTCCGTTAATATACCCTTTGCCAAATAAGCAAGCACCATTAAGAATTCTGTGGAACGTAGGTGCACGTGCTGCGCGCGGTCGCCTCATCTGTCTGAAACATTCGCAGTACAGCGCTCAGAAAATTTAGACGGAACACGCAAACTGTATCATTTTCATAGCAACGCCAGAAGCCGAGCAAGGGTTTATCACTCAACGAACTATCCTAAGTTCTACGTCAAGAAGCCGTTGTTCAGCTTCATCCAAGATAGCGCTGCCATGAGAAAACTCCCATTCGCGTGTTCCGTATAAGTCTGGTGACCATTGCACATTAGTACATTACTAATACAAGGCGCTGATGAATACGCGTGCAAAGTGCCCTTTGTTCTAGATTTTTGCTTTCGAACAATATCTGTTAAAGACGCCAGCAGGTGCACTGAATGTGACTTCACTCGCAGCATGCATGCTCTAAGGTGCCTGGGTAATTTAGCAAAATATCTGTTGTCACACTCAAAGAAAATGGAGCGCAAAATAACGAACAACGTTTGACACCTGTAGACTCGTTTACCTTTTTATCACCACAATAATGTAACGGAACAGCTTGCATTTCAAAATGTTCGAGTTGCAAATGATAGAGGGAAGCAAATTCAGTTCATACATGGGGCTTGTAAATGAAAAACAAAATGATCGTTTTCGCTTGACGGTAATGACTCTAAATTATGGTGGCTTGGAGCTGTGGCCTTAACAGATTGAGATACTTACGCAGTAAATAAAATCCAAATTGTTCTTAGCAGATTGAATAGAAAATTCAACTAGGCGGACTTCTTATGCAAAGTATGTTTTTAACGACATTCAGTTTCAAGAAAAAAAAAAACTATGGGTTGGCAAGCTCTTGTAATTTTCCGTAGAATCAAACGATATTAAATACCCGCGCTTTTTCTGCAGTTGTTGATCACTGCTGTTCATGACCTTGTTGACACACGTGCGTCAAAACTTAACACAAAGTTTTGTTGAGAAGCAACGCTCTGAACCAGTGATATTTGCAGCAAGGAACGACAGTGAAAGCCATAAGGAAAAACTTTGAGATATGAAAAGAAATCAGATCTCGTTTTCTGGAATTGGCAGTAAAATAGTACTGGATAACACAAAGTAGAATAAATAATATATCACTAACAACATGTTCGCTATTAAAAGCATATACATTGATACCAGGAATTATTGATCTGCTAAATATATATATACCTATATATATGCCAAAATGGCATATATGCCTATAGGCCCGTTCACACTCTTGCGACCGAGTTCGACCGAGAAAGACGAGACCGGTTTTTAAGCCTCTTGCGATCTCTTAGGACCAGCTCCGCTGCAGCGGAGCTCGTCCTAAGAAGTCGTAAGAGGCTTAAAAACCGGTCTCGTCTTTCTCGGTCGAACTCGGTCGCAAGAGTGTGAACGGGCCTTTAATCTATTGACCTCTTGCGTGAGGTAGATGGGACGTGCACTTAATTAGACGTCACAACTGTACAGTCACACAATAAAACCTGTTTCGATGAAATGCAAGATGCGTAGGAATAATTAATGTAATAAACAAAAAGTTTGGTATGCAACATGTTCTAATCGCCAATTATTGTATTGAAACATCTAAGTACAACGTTTGCTTTTTTGACGCGAGTAGTAAACCTAGAACTGAGAGATGCGATTTCATTTCCGGACATTTTCTTACCAACGAGCTGCAACGCTGTGTCTGCATTCACACACCACATTCTATCTCGGACAATACAAGATAAAACAGACCTTTATGCTTTTCTAACGCACCTGCCAGTTGTCGAAAGAGCTGCGTTGCGAACTAGGAATGAAATGCGAAGTTGAGCTCCCATACTTTGAACTCTTTGATAAATTGAGAAACACTAGAGCTTCTGGGAACCGCGGACGCAGAAAAATGACAGATCAAATGTTTCAGCTCGTATTCCGCTAGGGTACAAACATTTTCTGCGTCCCTCTCGGCTTCGCTTTAAAAAAAAAACACTTCATAAAAAAAAATTAACAGTTTGGGAGGGACACGCGTGTCGAAAGATAAATTTTACGCGAAAACATTTTTTTTTCAGAGCAATTTTGACGGCGCGAGACGCGATTTAGTCGGTAGTCACCTCCTTTTCACCTGCTTTCTCTCTGAGCATTTCGGGTGCGTTAAAGGGGCCCTGCAATGACTTTTTACTAATTTTTAATTTGTACCAAACCTGAGCGCACTGAACGTAGTAACTTCATGAAACTTTTCTTTTCTCGAATTTCGCTTTAGTTTAAAAGTTATAGGCGAATTAAAATTACAAAAACAAGCAAAAAATAACCTCCTTCGTGACGTCCTTGGTTGGTTGAGTGGCCGTGAACTAGACGAGGGGTAGTGAGCTGAGCGAGCGCTCACGGCTGCCGCACTCCGTGTCGACGGCGCGAGAGAGCGCCACTAAAGCGTATTTTGGATAGGCTGTATGTAGCGGGCAGCTAGAGCGGCTCTCATTGCATTTGCTGCGCGATTAAACGCTAATTCGCCATGACACTTCATTGGCCACAACCGACAGCAAACACGGGGTAAAGATCAATTCAGAATGGGAGCCACTTCGCCCTGCCATACCGCGAAACGGCCAAACCGCCAGACAAAGCTGCTCGCCGAAGGCCTTGGGAGCGCTCAAAGCCGGTCGGGTCCTCCAGTCCCTACGGCCGCAGCGCCGCCGCGTACATCCGGGTCCTTTCCGTGTCGGCGCCTGATCCCACTACTCCTTTCTAGTATGCGCCGCCTTTTCCACCGCTTGCCGGCGGGTATGTCGACGGGTCATTTCTTGTTTCCGTACTTTATAAACTGCATTTGATTCTTTTCTGATCAAAAATACTGGACAAAACCTACTTTTATAAATAATTGAATTGGTTCGCGCCACTTATATTTTGTATTTCGACTAAAAAGAAGCTTTTAGCGGCTCTGACCAGTAGTAAGCCCAGGACCAAAGACGTCACACTTTGCGCGCTTTCGGTACCGCGGGTCGCCCTTGTCGGTGGAGGAGGTTTCCGCGTCGTCCGGTTAAAATATGACGCACTGATATTTAGTTAGTCTCTCTGTACCCGCTGGCTTGCCCGAACCCCAAGAGACGTGGAAACCGCAAAAAAGGTAGACGCTTAAATATGATTGTAGGGCCCCTTTAAGGAGATGTGGATCGGCTTGGCCATCAGGTTGAGTTGGAGAGAGTGTATGACCATCTTGTTGAGGTGGAAAAGGTGAATGACCATTCCGTGACGTGATGAACTTTGCGGGCAGAATTTGAAATAAATCTCGCGCCATCAATATTGCTCTAAAGTTTTTTTTTCGTAAAATTAATGTTTTGACACGCAGGTCCCAACAAGACTGTTTAAAAAAACTTTTTTGTTTTCTTTCAGTAAGCCTTTATGTTCCAACGCATTCAACGTTGTACGATTCGATGGTGCCATTCAAGCGGCACCAAAAGTACACTGTCATCGCGCTCGTCGTCTCTGCGCGTTCGCTATCACCGTCGAAACCAATCAGGCACACCGAAAGCGGCGTGATCCTGCGCTTTTAAAACATGACACGCTCTCCTTTGATGATTCTTCTACTACGGATGCCATTTTTATTGATGTCGCTAAAGAATTTGATGCTGTCCCTTATCAACGCTTACTCCCGAAACTTTCTCAGCTCAACATTAACAGTCATGCTATCAGTTTGATTTTATCATTTCTTACTGATCAGAAGCAGTCTGTTTTTTATACGTTACAGCTCATCATCTCCCATGACGTTGAGGTACCGGAGTTCCCCGGGGCAGCGTCCTTGGAACACCTTAGTTTCTCATTTGCATAAATAAGCAACCTTCACTAATATCGTCATCCGTAAGCATTTTCGCCGACGATTGCATTCTATACCGCCGAATTTCCCATTTTAACGACTCGGGGGTTCTTCAACGTGACATGGATTACTTGGGTGAATGGCACTTATCGTGGCCAATGAATATCAATGTTGCTAAGACCTGGCTATTCTTTTTTTTAACTTGTTCTAAACACCACGTTCTTTCCTATCTATTCTCTCCACTAAAAGTTACGTTTGGGCTAGTTGGTTGATGAGCATCTTGATTTAAAACAGCGCGACAAGACAAGGACTAAGTAAAGGCGAGACAGATGACGCGCTGACTATCAACTGAGGGTTTATTACCACCGCTCCTAGTATATATACAGATAGGCAACAGCCAAATAACCCGAAGATCTGACTTGGAATGCTCACATAGATAAAATAGTTAAACAAAAGCACCAATAAAACTTGAATTTCTTAGGAAGGCATTTGAATTTAGCGCAAGAGGACGTTAAACTACGGTATACAAAACCCTCATTCAGGTAAAGATTAGAATATGCCAGCTCAATATGGTCCCCTCATCAGCAATACCTCATTAACAGATTAGAGTCCATACGAAACAAAGCTCCCGCTTCATTCATCGTAACTATTCCACAAAAACCAGAATATCGGTACTCAAGGCTATGTCTGACCTAACTCCCCTTGATTCACGCCGGAAACTACCTCATTTCACTTTTTTTTTATTACAACATGACATCGTTCATGCTCACCCACTGCAACCCTGCCGCATGCATTTCTTTGCATCACAATCACTCCTTGAAAATTGCACGCCTCTTCGAACGCACCTATAGATTCAAACACCCTCCTCTTGCATTATCTATTGCAAACTGGAACTGTCTCTTCAACGACATAGCCATTGAAGCTAACGAGATCATATTTCGAGAAAAGTGACATTGATGTTGTGATGCATATTGTTTTAAACACCATGTGTTCACGTTTTCTAGAAATTGCGGTTACTACTACAGTTTTTTGTTCAAATAATGGGTGTTATAATACCGTTTAGTTTGTTTTAACTTTGTTGCTTAAACTTGTTTTCCTTGCCAGTGCATTCAGTGCTTTTGATTTTGAATCCCCCCCCCCCCCTCTCATATAATGCGTTCGATCGAAAGTGTTTGAGGATAGTAAAGTTGAACACCTAATCCCGAAACTTCGTCCGTCCGTCCCTCTGTCCGTCCGTGCATTTTCCGCTAAATTTGGCGGGTAAAATGACGTCAAGGGACCTAACGTCACATGACCTACACAACAAGTGGAGGACTTAAAGTCACGTGGCCTCTAAGTCAATTCAGTTTCTCTGCTAAATGTAATGGGAAATTCGCGCCTTGTAACCTAAACACCAATTCAGCGTTTCCCCGCTAAATTTAGCGGAAAAATTTACGTCACGGGACCTATATCTCTGGGTCCGATGTAACAAAAAAATGAAAGACGTTTACAAATCTCTGTAACGCAAAATTAGAGCGCAGCTCTTAAAGAGGAGGAGGGGAGGGTATGCCCCTCCTCCTCTCCCCTCCTCCTTCCATCCTCCACCACTCCACTCGTCCTCTCTCCTACTCATCGTCCTCCTCCGTCTGCGTACCCTCCCATCCTCTTCATCCGTACCCTCCCCTCCTCCTCCTCCATACCCTTTCTCCTCCCACAGTTTCCCCGCTAAATTCATTTAAAAATTGACCTCAACAGTAATTCTATTCCCCGCTGTTGAGGTCACTGCTGTTTAATTGGTGTTGACATCACGTGACGTCAATTTTCCCGCTAAATCTAGTGAAGAAACCGAATTTGCTCATAGGTGACGTGACACCAAGCCATGTGACGTCATTTTTCCCGCTAAATTTAGCGGGAAAATTGAATTGGTGTTGAGGTCACGGGACATCAATGTTCCCGCTAAATTTAGCGCGGTTACGCCGTCGCCGCGAAACACGGAAACAGGCGCCTGAGAGCCGCGCTCTAAAATACGGGACTGTTGTTCTCCGTGTAGCTCCAGGCGGGAACTAGGTTTTTTTTTTTTTTTTCTCACGACTACGATATTACAACCAGTGCCACGGAACACTGTAACCTTCAGTCTATTTATGCAGCCTTCGACCACAGGCATGTTCTTGACCATAAACTTCGTTCGTCTTCCTACTACCGTGCTAACAACCGGTATTCTGTATCGAACCCTCAACGTGACGTAGGTTTCGTTTTGTTCACCTTGCCTCTCAGTGGGAGCTGTCCGCATGCAAGATACATGTGGCTTGTCGCTAGACCTTATGTCACATAGGTTGTATTTGTGCCCCTGCCTTCCGCTACGCCAGCATGACGGCTGTCTAGGGTATTGACTGCGACTCTGGCAGTTCTTGGCCTTATGCCCATCTTGTTGCATGAGAAGCATTGAGGAGCCTTTTCGTGCCTTCCTTATTAAATACGTTGCGGGTTGTCTCTGGACTTTTTTCTATCCCAGGTTGTTCTTTTACTCTCACAGAACTTCACTCAATCTGGGCTGAAAAAAAAAAGTAAGCTTTTGCATCAAGATCATCTGTCGAGCATTCACTCTTAACAATATCTGAGTTTGCTGGAACAGGTTATCATAAACTGATACATTAGTATCCTGTCTCGAAGTACCTCGTAGGTCCCTTCTTTTGCATATCGAGACCTGTGAAGGAGAGTCAGTTTCATTTTACAGCGATAGCTGCTATGGGCTCTTCCAACCATCGAAAATGACGCCCGTTGTTGATGTTGTGGTTGGCGTTGCACGGCGTCTATCGTTGATGTTGCCAAGTCCTCGAAAAAAATCGCCCGCCGCCCGCGGGAATCGAACATGGGTCCTGTGCGTGCGAAGCTGATGCGTTTCCACTGAGCTACGCAACAGCGTTAACAACTCACTCTACACTTAAAGGGGCGATGCAACGGTTTCAATGTTGAAAGAATTGCCAGTTTGCATTTTTGATATTGTTTATCCAAGCCCAAGTGACCAAAAACGCGTCACCTTTCCCCGAAAAACTGCTATTCTGCTACGTAATCGCAAGGCAAAAAACGAATTATTTGCCGATCTGCAGCCGCCTGTGGTGGCCACGGGAACTAAAATGACAGCGTCTCTGGGGGTACGCGGAAGTCAACAAACCCTGTCCCCCTCCGCTGCTACACTCGCAGTCAGCCCCGTGGCGATCCGTCCTTTGTGTCCATCGCGCGCCGCGACCTTCGACGAGGCTAATCCTTTGAAAGTCGACAATCGCGGAGGAAGCGGCTGGGGTCTCTGAAGAGAGGGCCCAAGGGGAAACTACGTGAACCCCCAGAGTACGTCACTCGAAAGTCGGCGTGGAGAGTTGAGAGGCACTTTGACCTTCGATTTGTTTCATTTTTTTTAAATAAGAACTAGGGCTCGCAAGAAAATGCGGTTTTCGGTTTTTCGTTCCATATGTGACGTAGATTAATTTCCGCAGTTAATTGGCCAAAGTCTGAAAATCGTTGCGTTGCCCCTCCCGTTCACACTCTTGCGACCTCTTAAACCTGGGTCCCTTAAAACTTCTTAAACCTGAGGACACACTGGCGCCATCTATTGGGTAGCAGTGTAAATTCGGCGGTCCGGCATATTTTTTTATTTCTCTCGCGCATTATCCTTTCTTTCTTGGCTCGAAAAACTTTTGTCAATAATATAAACGAGCCTTTTTGTGGGTATTACGCACATTTGACCTCAGAAATCCCGCAAAACCTTCGCTCTTGTGAAATGCAGTTCCAGGGTCACCGCATAGATGGCGCCAGAATGCCAGCGTGTTCCCTCGTTCTAAAAATATTTAAGAAGTTTTAAGAGATCTCGTCTCTCTCAGTCGTACTCGGTCGCAAGAGTGTGAACGGGCCTTTAGGGTTGTAGTACTTACGGTATCTGTGGCCATCCAAGACCTGTCGCCGTGGGTTCAAATATTTGTTGGTAGTACGCTTAAAGATCGTCGCGTCCCTCGCTATATGGCGGGATTAATGCCCGTTCACACACTTGCGACCGAGTCGGACCGGCTGAGACGAGACCGGTTTTTAATCCTCTTGCGATGGCTTAGGATCTGCTCCGGAACAGCGCATCTGGTCCTCCGCCGTCACAAGAGGCTTAAAAACCGGTCTTGTCTTACTCGGTTGTACTCGGTCGCAAGTGTGTGAACGAGCCTTTAGCCTATGCGGACTGAACCTACGACTCGGTCCCGCTGTATCACTGCCCTCTTCGCCTCAGCCGGACAAATTCCGCCTGACACTCGCATTCTCTTTCTCTTTCTTTCTTTCGAATATTTTTTTCTATTTCTCACCCCAGCTCTTCAGAATAGATCTTCAGATATCCCAGGCCCCTTCCAGTCGCCATAACTATTAAAGGAACCGTAAAATTATTTTTCGACTTGTTCCTCCTTAGTTTTCCTCCTCAACTCGAAAGCGAATTGAGAAATCAAGTGGTCACGATGTGGTATTTTACCGGATGCGATGACCCAAATCTTGTACCGTGCTTTTTAAGCGCGCCATGGAACATGTCCTTCTCAAGTAATGGTAAGTGACGTCACTGCACTCATTGGCTCCGAACGCGAATTCAAGTATTCGTCGACGAATTGGTCTTTGCCGAGCGCATACGTCCGAGTGACGCAGTGCTCCTGTCCAATGCGTGAACTGAGTTCGGCTGACGTGCGCGGACACCGCGGATGCTTCGCGGTGAAAAGGCGGAGAGCTTACGAAGGAGAGGAGGTGTGAAATGGTGCTCTACATTTTCAAATTTTTGTACCGAAAAACAAGATGTTGGCTTTCTACTTTCGTGCGCTAGTTTTCTTTTGGGCCCGCTAATTAAACGATATGCGATAAGAAAACTCCCAATCTGAAATCATTTATCCCGGCCCATAATTCATTTCATGGTGCCTTTAATCTCTACGATTCCCGAACCAGTCATGGTTGCGCACTTCCGCTCTTCCGGACGGACGAGATCAGACCAGTAGATTAGAGGGGTGGGGGGGGGGGGGGGGGATATCTGGCAAGATCGCCAAATTGTCACTTTCGTCAGGAGGAAAGAGAGAGGCATGACCATGGTAAAATAAAAAAAAGAAAGAATGAGTTTACAAAAACAAAAGGAAGAGTAAAATATATTAGAAGCGATCGAAGAAAAGAAAAAGTTAAGATTAGTTAAGCAAAGTGCCGAAGAAAGTTAATACAAATAGGGCACGCCACGAAGTCACGGAAATGAATGCCTAGATGACCAGATATCACCGAGGAAACAGTGTTAGCGTGTTCTCTCAGCTTGTCACTAAAGGGCTGTTTGTACTCCGACGTTGAGCGCAGTGAACGCAGCGTAGAGCAGAACGCGCACCTTTCATTGGCCAGCAACCAGGAACTCGATATCTGCGACCAATCAGTATCTGTGCGCGCTGCGCTACGCCGCGCCGCCGACGATACGTTGGAGTATAAACGTACCTTAATTAAGTCAGCGGTCCTCTTTACCCACATAACGTTTGCCGCACGACAAAGAGAGCAAATAAACAACCCTTTCAGCACAAGTGACGAAATAATCACGAGCGTCTTGAAAGCGCTAGCTTCCCGAACAGAGGAATTGACGGCTCTGCGCAACCTTAATAGTTTGTCAGGAGCTGAGAACGACACGTCCGCGTCACATCCGCCTGCTATTCTTTTGAGGTTGTGGGCCAAGCCCACTTAGCTCCAGGCAGGAACGAAGCTTTTCACACGACTACTATATTACAATAGGTGGGTTAGAATCGTCTAGTTCTCGCGTTCGTGGAGAAAAAGAAAGAGACGATGATCATGCTAGGGTCAAAAAGAAAGAATGGCTTTACAAGAAAAAAAAAAAGTACTGTAAACGATTAAATTTTCGCGAATTTCGCGAATCACCAACAATTCGCGAAAAATACGTCCCGCCAACGATTCGGGCAATATGTGAATGCTACGGAAGCTACACTCGATTCGCGAAAATTAGAACCCGCGAATAATTTCAAATTTTCAGCTTTGACCCGATTCGCGAAAATTTGAGCCAGCGAAATTAAGTCCTTTACAGTATACAAAAATGCTAAAAGTGAAGCAAAAAATGAACAGTTTAATGGCAAAGCATCGAAGAATGTTAGTACGAAAGAATCACGGTTAAAGACAATCCCGTTGCAGCCCTTGCCTAGTGTTTTGCGGACCTTCGCCGCTTGAGGTGAAGATATGGTTGCCGGTGCAGCGCGCCTCTCCTGGGGCTCTCCATAGCTACACCGTCTTTTTGAGGCCCCTCGCTCTGATGAAAACCTGCCGATCGTCGCGGCTGGTTTTCATCGGACCTCTGGCCGTAGCCATGCATCGCGGTCCGACTGCTGGCTTCGAATGATGAATGTTCCTCGTTCTCGCTTTTCACGCGAAACTTCCTCCTCCTCCTCCTTTCTTCTTATTTTTGTTCATGAACAGGGTGTCACAAAAGAAAATTTACAGGGTTTTTTTTTTTTTTTTTTACCGCAAAAATAAACTAGGCATGGCTGAACGCCCATTCGCCTCCCAAAGGTAGCGCTAGAGGTCACAACCAGATGCCAAAGTTTCAGCCCGATCCGATACCTTATTCAAAAGTTATAAGTGATTTTCTGAAAATTTTAATGGTTTTCAGTTTTGGCGCGATTTTGGCTGAGGTGCGACCTGTACTTTGCTTTGGTCGACGCCACCAGAGAAACCAAGTTCACAGTTTTCAAGTTCCTATGCCGGACGCGACCCACAGCTTGTGAGACACTATATTATGACATACAATTATTAATGATATTGGTTATATCTCGAATCGAAAGAAAAAGAAAACTCAACACACATACTCACGGGAATGTTTGGTACCCGTCGTATTTCGGTCTTCTGCAGGCTTACGTCGAGTTCGACCTCTGGTTTGTGAGCGATTGGGTCAATCTAGCGTGTTCGTTTTCTATTTCCGGCAGCACGGCCTGGTTGCTTAAACGTAGTGTTCTGTCGTCAGTTGTTTCCCTCCTAGCAACTATCAAAGAGTTAATTCGAAAACGTTGGCTCTTAATCCATAAATAGAAACACTTTTAATGCGAAAGCATCAATTGTCGCATGGAGCGAGCCGACGTCATCAGCTTTGAAGCCGTGCCAAACGGCACCATAAATCCTTTCTCCAAGTGAAGCCGGGGACCAGCTATGAAACCACGCGAAAAGCCTAGCCAAACGGCACCTAGTTTCCCCGATTTTAAAAGAGTGGAGTAAAGCTGATGGATTTGGGCTTCAATTCCATTGGCTGGCGCGCGTTGACGAGCCTCCCATTGACCGTTGCGTGTCAGTTTCAACGACCGCCACCCCATGGTGCTACGTGTCCGTCAGCGCGCCGGTAACACAAAACGTCCAAGGTCAGAGCGGTGAGGAGAGGTCGCGTTCTGCCCTCGAAGAAAATACGCTGCAGACGAAATAAGGGAGCGGAAGAATGACGTGCATGCTTTCGTATTCACAACTCATAAGAAGTGCTTAGGTTTACCTCGAGCCTTTTTGTTTGAACACACTTTTTTAGGGTGATGCATTGCATTTGCATATTCTTAAAAAACAAGCTCAGACTGAGTTATCCTAAATTAAGGATTGGAATGGACGAGGAAACTTATTACACACAAGATTTATGAGTATTGGAACCGAGAAGAAACAAAGATATCTCAAATGTATTAGACTCGTCGTGACGGTCACGACTTCTTTAATTCAAGTGTTAATATGACTTCCGTAATGTGACACTTTATGAAATATCTATGGGATTGTAGGCTGTGACAGACGGTCGTGCACTTCGTTTGAACAAGAATGTTCTAATTCAGGAATTGATAAAAGTGCGACCACTTATTTGTTTTCAAAGCAGCTCATAAGCAAGTTAGAACTTAAATGTTTTTTTTCTTGTGGCCTTAACAAATTATCTTGTTGCACTGTGCAGCGTTACTTCCTAAAGGAGTGCAAATGCTAACGAGATTCGGTCTTATAATGGAGTGCACGTTTTGGCATGATAGAGGAGTCACATGTCTGTTTTTGTTCAAATAACAAAATTATTAGGTTGTTCAACGTTGCTGAGACAACAGCTCTTGCGATGACTCACCACTGCGTCATACATCATTCTTGACATTGCCGCAGAAACAATTTTATGTCTGAAGACCGTGTACCACGCGGTGCCTTGGTAGAAGTCGCCAGCATTGAAGAAAAGAGGATTTTCTGATCTTGCTTTTAGCTCCTTTACCTGAAAAGATTAAACGGACACACCATTTTGAAAAACAAAAGCCTATTATAAAAGCGAATTGCAGCAGGCACATAATGCGGTTAAAAAAAATACGATTTGCAAACTCACCTCTAAAATTGTAAGCAGGTAACTTAAAAAAAAAAAAAAAAAACCGGACAGAACAGCAAATTATGCACCTTTCTGGTTGGGCAACCATCAAACAAAACGAGTTTTGCTAGTGGACGTTCCAGCAGTATGACATCGACCGAGATGCCACCCGAGGTATAAAGAAAAGTAACCCGCGATTTTTAATTTTCTCTATTTTTTTGCACTTGTGCATTTTACTTGTCCGTTTTTATTTTTTTTTCTCACTTTATCTTATTTTATCTCTTCTCATTTCATCTCTTTCTCGTTTTGGTTATCTGTATTTCTGTATTTCAAAACGTGCTCCACCGGTGCTGCATTAAAGGGGGGGGGGGGGGGGGGTCTTAGGACCAATCAGGCTTTTTTTAAACAACTTTTTTTCCTTTGTCTCCCCCAACATTGTGTTTGTTGGAAAATAAAGAAAACTAATATTATTATTATCTATCGCTTTGTCATCTTGCCTCCAGGTGGAAAGAAGAAACTGCACATATATTACCCTTTCTGCCACACTGCCTTCTCAAGGTCTAGACAAAGTTCGGATTCGAAAAAGGTCTTTCTCTCAGTAGCCCTCCACATATATTTGGAGATTTTAGGATGAAGATCATCTCTAACCTACGTTTATACAGACACTCTTTCTTCCCCCTTCCTTTGAACCAGCACGAAGAAAGGAATTGAAGACGTTATCCGCTCAGGTATCGTACCATGCCCTCTTTTTTTTCTAACTCCATTTGAGGCTAAAACTACCGTGTTGTCCTTGAGATGTGTGGGGGAGCGTCAGAAGTGTGTAGGGAGAGGGGAGGGTTCTTGTCCCTTAGTTGTTCTTGGTGCCGTGCCGGTGGCCGCATGATAGTGCCCCGTGAACCGCATGCGGTCCGCGGGCCGCGGGTCGCCGACCACCGATGTCTAGAAACGAACGTTATAACCTTACTACGACCTCGCTCACCTTAGTCAGAATCCTTGCAACCCCTCCGAAGCACTCTTTGGCCATTTTGTTCTTCTGGCTGCATGTACCGCCTCCCTTGTTGCTTTCCTCGAAGTGAGAGTGGATATCGTTGGTGTGAATCACGGTCAGGATGAAGCCGTTCTCATTTCTCGCCACGCCGATGAATAATAAGGTTGCGAAGAGAACGAAACGAAATATACTCATGATACTTTTAAAGTATGTTGCTTCAGAAGTCTCTATGCCGGAGCACGCAATTGTTGTATACGTATACGCTCATACGGAACCGCACGACGATAGAGACTAGCCTCCTCATGGAACACCAGCTGTACTCCCCGTACCTGATATGGAAGAAAAACCGTTTCGAGTTATTTGTTTCGGTTGGAACAAGAAAATGCTTCAACTGTACAATAGAACGATCATTCATAGCCTTTACAAGTCGCTATTGACAATCATAGCGGTTTCATAGTGTTTTGTGTGCTTTTTTGTGTGCGTTTCAGATAAACACTGAAGTTCTTTTTTGACGTGAAGCCCGTTAAAAATGACTGTGTGTTCGCTAAATTTAGATCTCTAGGCTCTGGTTCGATTCACTCTGTCGTAGTCTCTACTTACCGGGTTCTTAGAACACCTCTGGATGTAGGTCGCGACAGTGATGTGAATTGCCCTTTTTGTTTTGGGGACGAATATTGCATCATGGCCAACAAGCATCGTCGAAGCTGCTCACGTGTAAGCTTGTCATGTCGCTTGCTCATGTGATATCATGACCGAAGCGAATACACCTTTGCTTGAAAGCACTCTAGAATAGACCCTTTGCGAAATTGAGTCTGGCCATTGTGAAAACTCTATCATCTGTTGATTCTAATGGCGGTCTTTTGGTGACCGATGAAAGAAGTTGACTCTCACGTAAGTGATGACGTCAAAACATGGCGCAGTGCTCCAAACAAACCGTTGCTAGGGCCATTGTTATGGACAAATGCATGGGGTCTCGACGCGAGGTTACAATTTGTCTGATCAAAAATTAATTTTTGCGTAAGCGTTGGGTCTTCTCAATATCTAATCATAAAGACCTTTTAAATCGTGTCAATGCCATATAGCGATGATAAAAGCCCCCAATAAAGCTTTACAACCGGTTTTGCTTTTCTAGAAGAAGACACAATGGCTTCGCGGGCCCAGTGTCCCTTTCTGATGAAACACGCAGCTGCGTTGACTTCAGTTGGTGACAAGCAACGAAACCTTTATTCTTGAGGTAAACTTTCTATAGGATTTTGGAAGCGAAGATGAAGTGCCTGTGCACAGCTTTGAGAGACGCTCGAGGTGCGTGAAAGCGCGAACGCCTCCCCGGCTTCCGCAATATTTGAGGAGGCTGAGAGCAATGGGAAGCCGAATCACGTAATGATTATAATATACTACTACGATCTGAAATGTATCAAAGCTGAAGTGCAGGCGAGCACGCTATTCAAGAATTTATGACGCCACGTTAGTTGCTTAAGTGCAACTTTGTGTGATGAAACGAACTGTCCTAGGTAACCGATGTCAAGTTACCTAATGTTTTACCGAGTTCGTTCGCTATTTAAGGTCTTGCTGAAAACAAAACAATCAACAGGGATTTTCCTCATTTTGGGGATTAGAAGCAGGTATGAAACATACTCCGACATTGCAAGCCTGCAAACGAAATGTTTGGTCTCGAATCGATGATACTAGATTCAAAATAATTGCTCCTTGATTGCAATGCACGCCAATTGAAAAATAAAAGAAAACTTCTGGCGCTGCTTTGATACCATGTACTAAATATATGGTTACCTGGCCGTATTTTTAGCAGCTCTCATATATGTGATGATTTTCGTCAGGCAGTATCCCGTATCACACATAAATACGATTCGTTTTTACAAACCTGGTGAGTTTTGATAGACTCGTATTGTTTCCAAAAAAAACAAGATCAAAATCGTAACACTTTGTAAACGATTCAAACTGTTGCAGACGAGGTACTTCAGTCATTCCGTATGCGTTCGTCGGCCGCTGCAGGCATCTCGAGACACCTCGGGGAAAGGAAGTTTCCGTCACAAATATTTCAGAAACAGGCGATTCCCGGCAAACGTCTGTTGTGGTAAGATGCGAAATCGGGGCGTCCTGTATCTATTCTTCTTGGAGGTTTAAATCCCACGTCCAATGTTTGAACGAGCGTTCTTTCGGAGCGAAATTCAGTCTCATGTATTCGTCCATAGTAGCGCGAACCTTGCAACTTTTTGTTTGGAGCAATAACGTCAAACTTACGAAGTCAATTCTTCACTCGCTGTAACATGAAGAAGAAAAAGAAGAAAAAAGAGTTTTCCGCATTAATTATGCGCTGCGCGATGTAGTTCTTACAAGATTTGGTTGTCGAAGGAAGAAACAATGCCTTTGAAGCTTGAAATGTGTACGTCTTGACAAAATTACATAAATATATTCTAAGATGCACCTACACGTTCCTCAATTCTACGCAGTAAAGGAAAAATTAGCTAAGCTTCGTGAGGAGTCAGACCTTTTTACTTCTGTTCTTGAAGTGAATGCGGGTATTGACGTTAGTCCACTATTTTGTTGCTAGATATCAGCGTGGTGAGGCTTATAAGCGTCTAAGCGCTACGCATTTCGGGGTTTCTTTTGGATCCTTGGAAGTCTCGCCCTTGACATGCCCCAGACAGCTCATAACAACAAAATGGCGGACACTCGGACAGTACAGCGTGAAGCAACAGGATCGGTGACCGTTCGAACGGACCACGTAAATCGGTTATGGAAAAGTAATGAGCTAAGATTTTGCACAGAGGTAGTCGAAGAACGTGTATTGATGGCAGAAAACTTTCACCGAATAAACTTGCCTGAGCGAAAGCTTAAAAGCGAAAAATTGAAATCCCTACACAACGGCGGCCGTCTGCTAACGGAAGGCGTCTGTTTGGTGGCACATAAAATCTCTGGCGGCCACGACGGGAGCTTCCCTCGGCCTCGGCAACAGACCTTTTGCCGAATTACCCAAGCGCCAAAAAAAAATACCGGGAACGTGGGTACACGCGCTGCGCGCGCTGGCGTGTTCAGCTGTAACTGTTCGAAAGCAAAAATCTAAAACAAATTTTACTTCGAACGGGCGTTATATGGACTCTTTTTTGTGTTATTTACTTTGAATCTTTTCTATCGGGATGCCGAGCACGTGCAACGCGTGTACCTACGTTCCCAACATTTTCTTCGATGCTTGAGTAATTTCGAAAAAAATTATATATTGCAGACGAAGTTTCTGAGCCCGAAGCGATGAGCTGTCCTTCTGCACGAATTTTCAGTGTATGATTACTTTACCTTACAAAAAATATGATAAAACCAGAAAATCAAAACATATCTGTTGTCTCGAATTTTTCGACACTATTTTCGGCTACATGTTGCAGCCTGCTTTGCACCCTCTGCAAGTTACGGCGTCTTTCTTTTTGGCTGCAAGATTACTCCATGCTGTTTTTGGGTGCAAGTCCCTGTCACCGTGCGCTTAGGTTCCAACGAGCGAGTAAAGGTTTTTCGGCACATTGATACTTTAGACCCATGTTGTTAAAAAAAAAAAAAAGAATCTATCTCCAAACTCCAGTCTAAAAACATGGCTTTCGCGCAAGGCTTGTCAAATTATAAAACGCCGGAGAAAAGCAGCCTTCTGCGTTAGGTCCTTATTTTGAACTCTTTTGGTTTGCGTTCCGCCCATTGAAAAGCATGCGGGAGGGGCCTCAGCACGCACCTGCTATCGCTGCGCCTCAGCGTTGTTCTGGTTCTTCCGCAACATGAAATCCGCCTGCTTTCATCGCCGTCACCATGACAACGAACGCCGAATGAATGGAATCACGCACGGTACCGCCGCGTGAAGCCAGCAACAGCTGACGCTATTTTACGAACGCCGTCTGCTAGCCAAAGCCGAAAGCGGTGTGTCAGATCGGCCGCGTTCGCCGGTGCGCCGCTGGCGAAGACGACGAAGCTGAGACACGCCGACGACGATTGTAAAAAAAAAAAAAAAAGAAATGGGTTGTTTGTATGTTTATACAGCCTAGAACTTGGTCTGCCTCAACGGGCCACGAGTCTCGCAGCTGTAGATGAGAAATTTAGCCAGTGCAGTACAACCGCTAGCCTGGGGTCTTTAACGTGCACCACGCAGTAGTGGTACACGACTGCACGCCGGTACGATGCTCATTCAGATCGAAACAGGCAGGGGTGGGGATTGTGACGGCAATTGAGCAAGCGAGAGCACAGTGGGATGACAACAACGGGGCATTTATTCTGATCAAAGGCGCGATATATGCAAGATATTTTTTTATTTGAATCATAACGTGCGAAATCCTAGTTGGGGACCGCATACATTTGCTTGGTCTTTCCTGTTAACCTTTTATAGAGGCACGGGGTGCCGCATTCAGAAAGCAGCTCCGTTTGCAAAATATGGGTGCCCTAAAAAGGGCCGTTTAGACCGATACCAGAACCTAACTGACGTAACAAGAACTTGTCAAGCGGTTGGCGCATAAGTCGTCTTTAAGGACGCAGGCGGGCGACGGGCTGAGCACAGCGGATCACTCGAAGTCACCCGGGCCGTCAGAATCCTCGTCCTCCGCACTATAGGGATGCTCCCTGTCCGCGTCAGGGCTGTAGATTTTGGCGGCCGCGGCGACGAACGACTAGAATCTATCAGTGTTTCCGCGCGCCTTCTCTCTCCCAAAACATAAACTTTGCAAGGTGACCAGTGAGATAGTGACTCGCGCGCCGTCCAGATAGAAGAGAGTTTTTGACGTGGGCCCAGGTGCCCTCCACCGTATTGGTGTGCGCACCAGTGTTCGGGTCGACGATGTGCAGCTTGTGGTTGACGGTGAGGTGCGTGAAGCGAGCGTCATCAGCAAGCTTGTGATACCCAGTGCAACAGTCAGTGATTAGTCTTGTTCCAGGGTGGACCCTCTTGGCTATTAGCCCTCGCAATGTTTTTGCGTCACGGGTTTCCACGGGTACAAGAAAGCAACACCGGGTGCCACGCTCCACACTGCCCAAAAACCCACTGGCCAGGTTTAAATGCCCGCCATGTTACTTTCGTCCCCCGAACATACTCTCGTCTAGTTCTACAGTCACGCCTTTGCCGCCAGTCATATCTGAATGCCTAAAGACGGCATTCACCACAGCCTCCTGACAAAGCTCGTCCAATCAGTTATTGTCATACCTGCTGACTGACGGCGCACGGTAGGTTCTGGCACCAGAGGTAGATGATTTTCATGAGTTGGGGAAGCGTGTGGTGCGATTACTCGAAAAAGGAGCCACTCCGTACCGAGACCGAGACCCGGCACTGAACCTTGAACGGCTTCTTCTTGGGCACCTCACGAGTCATCCATACACCGCAACTCCACGCGTAGCCATCCGCAGATCTAGCGTGGACTTGCAGCGTCATCGCAGCTTCGCACTATGGACACACACGAAAACCCAGGAGCGGGCACACGCCCTGAAGCAAATGAATTGCTTCAAGAGGAGTTTTTATGGCGTCATGAAGACGGCACAGGTTAAACGCCATGGGACCGAAGCGCTCAAGTTTCGCCGCTGACTACAGCGCCATTCCAGACCCTGGCGGGACGCCCCAATCCGAGTGGCTCGTTGTTTTTCGCCTCGCTTCTCCGCCGTAGGCGGTCGGGTACGCTAGTCAATAATAATAATTGCGATAAAGAAGCTATAAAAGCCCGGCTAGCACGAATATTTTGTTGTTGATCGCTGTAACAACCTTCGATATTGTTGTAGTCAGTCCTTGAAATTCTACCGCTTCCCTGAAAAGCCGTACGAGACTCGAAAGGTGCCAAGCCTGAACCATGGCAGTGCTCCAAAAAAAGTAAGTTTCTCGTTTGTTGGAAGATCAGTTTTGCTAAATACGCCGGAACAACGAAATGGAATTGGTGTCAGAACAATAACAGCATGACTACCGAACGCGGGAAAGTCAGTTGACAGTGCCTGCGTGACGGGATATTTGATTTTCGTGCGCGTCTGTTCCTTCCCTCGAGGTGTTTGACGGGGCCTCGATCGTGACGTTGGATCTCTTTGGCACGAGTATTTCAACTAGAATCACCGACAGAATGAGAACGGCAGGGAAGAGCTTCAGTTCCTCCAGCACTAGCTCCCAACCTTCGATAGGGCTTCTATCTCGCGAGCCTCGATCGTGCAGCCAAATCGCAGCGAAGGGCGACGAAGACGTGCTGGAGGTCGGCCCTTCACAAGAGACGCCCTGCCGTTCTTACCTTGTCAGCAGACTTCTAGCTAGGGGAGGGGCTTTTGGGGGTTGCGAGTGCAGCATTCTCCTACCTTGTGTGTTTATTAATCGCTGTTCCCGTTTTTTTAGCTGCTTATAGCCACCATGTACGACCCTATAATATACACATGCACCCCCCCCCCCCCCCTTTCTAAATAACACACACAAGGAATGCACATCCAAACCGCCTCAACCAGCCCCTCCCACCCCCTTTAAAATAAAAAAAAAGCCTGATTACGTTTTTACTTGTTAGGAACAATAATAGTGTTTATTATTTCATTTCGATTTTCCGCTGATCACATCAGAGATCTTATAATATTGATTTATTTTTCAGTGGGGGCGGTTCCATTTTGATTCCGCCAACGTCAGCGAGGATTTGTAGCGTGCACTTCGTGAACACCTGCAAGGACGACG
Organism: Ixodes persulcatus; assembly: GCA_013358835.2. Taxonomy (NCBI): domain Eukaryota; kingdom Metazoa; phylum Arthropoda; class Arachnida; order Ixodida; family Ixodidae; genus Ixodes; species Ixodes persulcatus. The sequence goes on along the minus strand of JABSTQ010004837.1, from coordinate 8,848 downwards.
CTGAGCCTCATGCTGCAACAAGTTACTGAACAAGATGCCAGCTGAGGTGTTGAATAAAGACTAATTGCAGGGAACCTACCAACCCTGTAATTGTTTGTGAAAGATTCTTAGTCAATTTAAATTAATTTTCACTCCCTCGCTCGAATATACAGGTGACCTTTCCTTGTCTATTTTGCATTCTCTATATGTGCCCGCTTCTTAGCCAGTTAAAAGTATCGTTAGTTGATTGGCAACTTCTGTAGTCTCTTCTGTCTTCGAGTTACATGTTTTCGTTTAGTCTGTACACCAAGATCCAGTATAGCTTGTCTAAAGATAGATAAGCTTAGGTGATGACTGCTTAATCACGAACTGGGAGACATTTTTCGTGAGATTTGGAATATCATGAACAGCTGATCTGCCGTGCAAGATCCCCGAAATAGTCGGGGTTCTCGGCCCTACAATTTCTTTGACAGTCCTTGCTTCTCGAGATCTGTACATCATCTGCAAGTGTCCTCCCGAGTTCTCGCCGCCTGTGGAACGCGCGCCGCTTTTGAGTCGAAAAGATCGTCTGCTAAAGACGCCGGCTCTTGGCGCCGTATGCTCGTTCGTTGGCGGCGTTTGTTGCGCCATCTCTTGTCTCCCGTGCGAAACGGCACCATGTTGTTTGAAGACCGGTGGCGTCGCTGCGTTTCCATAGGAGCTAAGCCTTTTTCTTTCTTTACTTTTTCCTCAGGTAAGTTCGCTCTTTGCAAATTTTACAAAAAGAAAAAAAAAATCACCATCTGTGGGCAACGCTGCACGAAGTCGTAGCGCGATAGGTTAAGAAACCGTATTTTGCGGTCGATTTAAAGAGCCTGGCCGCCCCTTGAATCACCCAGTAGTATCCCAACGTCGTCTAACAGGACTCACGAGAACAGTGGTTCATTGTGATTAGTAATCTTTCTTTTAAGAGGAGAAGGCACAATTTTATTACAGCGCAAAATTTAAACAAGTGACGCTGACCTGTAAAGTTATCTCGTAGACGCCGCACGGCCGTACTTGCGAGGCGGACCCGACTCGTTGGCGGGGAAATCAACCTCTTTAGGTGGAAGATGCGTGTTATTGAAGCTTCTCTATCGTTTCTTGACTCACCATGAGAAATAATTCTCGCACGCTTTCTATCCTCCTCTTAATCTTCATCGTGCTCTCGAAACACCTGCGACGCCAATGCAACGCGACGAACGCGACCGACGCGACACGAGTCACACGACCATGTGTTGTACTGCGGTGGCGCTACCATCGCAATTTCGAAGCGCCCCCTGGTTGGGCGAATCGATTCTATGGCACTGCGATGCTCGCCCCTGGAAGAATAAAGCGCCGAGAGGCCTGAACGAGCAGAGCTGCGTGCTCCTTTGCATTTGTTATTTTATTTGAACCACCATCTTATACCTCGTGACTGCGTTCTAACAAACTCATTGGTTGATCGGTCGGACCCCACCACCGCGTGAAAAAACAAACGCCAAACGTATGACCACAGACGGCATTGTCACAAAGAAGGGAGCAGTCGAACCAGTCATCGGCACGTTACCAGTAAAAAGTAACAGTGTTACAGTTACAATTACCTAGAGAGAAAAAGTAACTCTGTTACAGTTACAGTTACCGGTTTCAAAAAGTAACGTGTTACAGTTACAGTTACTGCAAAAACAGTAACGCCGTTACTTTCTCGTTACATTTTTTTTTGCGTCATTCGCCGTTTCAGCATTTTGATGTGCATAGTTTATATGCAATAATTGTTATAACTTAAAATCAACCGTCTTCAAAATTGTCATTGGCCCGCGTCAGTGAACGTTTTGGTTTATTTTTCACTCCGAAACGAATGAGGACAGAGATGGTCACATAATTAGATTCTGGTATTTACTGGGAAGCAGGCCTAAACATAGCATGTCAAGCAGCTTCCAAAGAATATAGGCGGAAAGGGGACAATTAGCTTCAGGTGCTTTACGAGTGTGCGACGACCACCGCGGCGTCTATGTCCGAAACGCCAACTGTGGAAGTCGTGTTCACTAGAGTGGCTTCGAAGAGAAATAATAAATTAAACAAGTGCCGGCTTTCTGCACGATTCGGGGACGGCTTTCTTGAGATCTATTAGGGATGAGGAAACGGCGAACGACTGGTAGTAAAAACGACAGCACGGACATATCCCAGACATAGGCCAGACGGAATACGCGGAGAAATTGCACGACCACCAACACCCACAGATGGTACGCACGAGAGAAGAGTGAACCACAGTCGGTGAAACAGACATTGTTTGCCGCCCCTACCACCGCGGGCGCCGCTTCCTTTATCTCCCGGTTTCGTGCTGACTCGAATGTCGTACATCCTCGGTCGTGGGCTGAACCAGGCTGTTTTTTGTTTGTTTATAGCGTAGCCACGCTTTTTTTTTTTTTTTTTGTCAGCGAGAAGTTTGGAGAAAAATACTTCAAGATGCCAATTTCTCCATGTCCGCGGCAGTGGGTTCAATTTATATAGTAAAAAAAAAGTAACTGTAACGGCCTGAACAGTTACAGTTACCCAATAAAAAAGTAACAGTGCTACAGTTACAAGTTACCAGTATTAAAGAGTAACGCGTTACAGGTAAAAGTTACCGGAAAAAGTAACTAGTTACCGGTAACGCGTTACTAGTAACTAGTTACTGCCCAAGACTGAGTCGAACCCAACAACAGAATCAAGTAACAACGTGAACAAAAATAAAAAGGAACAAGGGAGCCGTTGGATGCTTCTACGGCGTGTTTGTTGTTGAGAGGAGGAGCGGCCAAGCTGCTCGGGATGTTCCTTTTTTTTTTTACCGTAGAGAATGCCACGACGTCTTCAACCCTTATTTGAAGCTGATTTGTTAATTTATTAACAAACACCGCGTTGAAACGGAGGAGGGAGAGAGTCTTGGCGTAAGAATTCGGCGTGGTTGAAAAAAAGAAAAGGACGAATGCACAATATATGCGATTGCGAGACCGTTATACTCCACACTCGGCGAGGCCTCATGACTCCGCCGACGTTCATTAGGCTATTTATTTTGTTTCTATAGATTTTTTATCGTGACGACTACTCCACCGTGCCTCGGTGTCAGCAGCGGAGATCCGGCAGTTTCTAATAATTATTAATATTGTCGTTTGAAGCGCACTCTTTCTACAGGGTGAAACAAGAAGACGGCAGGCTCTTTAAATCGACCGGAAAATTCGGTTTCTTAACCTATCGCGCTACGACTTTGTGCAGCGTTGCCCACAGATGGTGCATTTTTTTTTTGTAAAATTTGCAAAGAACGAACTTACCTGAGGAAAAAGTAAAGGTCTTCAAACAACTCGGCGCCGTTTCGCACGGAAGCCAAGAGATGGCGCAAGTGGTCGCGACGCCGACTGCCGCCAACGAACGAGCAGACGAGGCCGAGAGCCGGCGTATTTAGCAGACAAGGAACTGCAGTTGCTTGATGTTACCGCGCCTGTTTTTGTTTCTGCGACTGTCGCCGCCTGCGGAACGCGCGCCGCTTTTGAGTCGAAAGTTCGTCTGCTAAAGAGGCCGGCTCTCGGCGACCGTATGCTCGTTCGTTGGCGGCGTTCGTTGCGCCATCTCTTGTCTTCGGTGGGAAACGGCGCAGTGTTGTTTGTAGACCGGTGGCGTTGCTGAGTTTCCATAGGAGCTAAGCCTTTTTCTTTCTTTACTTTTTCCTCAGGTAAGTTCGCTCTTTGCAAATTTTACAAAAAAAAAATGCACCATCTGTGGGCAACGCTGCACAAAGTCGTAGTGCGATAGGTTAAGAAACCGAATTTTCCGGTCGATTTAAAGAGCCTGCCGTCTCCTTGTTTCACCCTGTATGCTGCTTCGTTCCTGACGGCAGAAAAATATGGGGCGGGAATAGTTAGCGCCACGTATAATGCCTCCCGAACCACATTCCTCTGTTTCACTACTAATTTGGATTTGCAAATAGTGGACAAGGAACTTTTTGCCTCATTGATATAACGTACGCAAGGCGACAGTGTCGGCGCGAACTGGAGATGGCGATGTAGAGGGAGTTCTCGAGAAACGAGAAGCGTGTTTTTCGGTTCGGGTGAATAAACCAAATTCAATAGAGAGCTCAAACTTCGGGAGAATGTGACGCTAGCCGTTGGGATATAACTCGAAAGTTTGAAAACATGGCGTCACCTGGCCCATATTTTTTTGTTTATACGTGGCGTTAGCGCCACGTATAAACAATAAAAAGTTTAGTTCATTGTCGGACTGGTTTGGGGATACAATAAGTCCAATAAAATTGGTCCAATAATTAATCAGTCCAATTATTTAGCTTCGTCCTTAACATCTTTTGTGTGCATGCGTGAAATACAGCACCCAACGAGAAGACATGAGAAGAACGTTGCAACTGCTGGACCATAGACCATTTAATGCCACCAAAATCCTGGGCTGGAGAACACTTGGCGGTATCAGTGTATCGTTTTGAAAGCGCTACAAAAACACGTCGGGGACACTTGATTTCTGGACCAACTTCGAGTGCGTGCGTGTGTGAGTATGTCATTTTTTCCTCTAAACCTCTGTACTCCAGCTTACCCTTCCCTAAAGGCTATCCCCACCAAGAACTCGGGCTGACTTCTCTAGATTTTTAATAAATGTTACTATCTATCTCAGTAGGCTAAATAGTTATGGAATGGAGGGTCCGAGCATTTGCGTGTCATAGCTCATTTTTGCGGGTCCATATCCCATGAGCGAATGACGTTTTAGCGAATAATAGTGGCGCGTGTTAACACCCCCCCCCCCCCCCCGCCGCTGCGCTTACGCCGCCTCGCGGCGGCAATTTGCGGCGGCTCATTACAAAAATGTTAACCCACTTGGCCCACCCGTGAACGCCGCTTGGCGGCGGCCGACTACTCGTTAAAGTCTCATTCGGTGAAACGTCGACGTTCACTAAAACGTCATTCGATGATGTGAGTGCCTCCCCGTTTTCGCAGTGAACACGTCCCAGCACTTCGATCGATGCTTAGAATACGCGTGAACGTTTCTGAAAATTTGCTCAACTTTTAAAAAGTTTTGTATTCCTAATCTGTCCTGTTCACCGACTAGCGAGAAGCCGCTAATTAGAGTGCATATTGATAGCTCGAAACTTCTCACTTAAAATAGGTGTGTGGAAGTGAGATGGGGTGCATCAGGGTATCGTTTCTAGATTTGGGGGCGTTGCTGCACTCCATTCTAAATTACAACTTATTTTGGAGTATAATAACGAGCTTTATAAAAATAATGGAGTTACACTTGTTGATCACATGTATACCGGTGGCGGTGTACCATACCTACTATACTTATAACTCAGAAACAAATAAGGTAATAAGATGAATATTGCCTAACATATTCTTGGTAAAAATAACACCGATAAAGCTTGAAAACGTTGACAATCTCGATTTTTGGTGAGCTGATGATGTCTTTTAGTCCGCGAAAAATGCGGAGAGACATTATAGGCGCAAAATATCCGCACGAATTAGGGCCTGAGTAACAGCGCCCAGATGTTGGCCTAGCGCCTGTATTGATTTCGCGCCAAATATGATTTGACGCGAAATCAACAGGGGGCCAATGAACAGCCGGGCTGCTCTGCTCGGTCAAGCAGCGTCACGTCCTGGGGGAGACTAGGCAGGTCATGGACCTATCTAGGGGGTGTTGCCCAAGCCCGTGCGGATAACTCGCTCAAATAACCTCCCTATTTGTACTTAATGCCGAAATGCATTACTAAAAGGTAGCTCAAATTTTGTGCACATGTTCGCATGTAGGGGGCATTGGGGCATGCTGGTGTGTGTGTGTGTGTGGTGTGTGTGTGTGTGTGTGTGTGTGTGTGTGTGTGTGTGTTTGTGTGTGGTGTGTGTGTGTGTGCGTGTGTGTGTGCGTGCGTGCGTGCGTGCGTGCGTGCGTGTGTGCGTGTGTGTGTGTGTGTGTGTGTGTGTGTTTGTTTGTTTGTTTGTTTGTTTGTTTGTTTGTTTGGCGGGGGGGGGGGGGAGGGAAGGAGGAAGCTAAGATTCAATCCCGAAACCTCTTGGTCTTAAACCATATGTACAGGGTGAAGATAATGCAACTGAATGCAAAAGTGCAAGCGAGCTGGACCAGAATGACGAACATAATCCCAGTGTGTCCTTTCCCCCTTGTTCCCCTTCTCCAGAGATTATTTTCGTCGTTCGTCGTACAGATTGAGTTTTTTTTTTTTTTTCAAACAAAGCACAAGCTAACCCCCCCCCCCCCCCTCCGCCCCCCCCCCCCCCCCCAAGAAAGAAAAAGAAACGAAAAAAAGAATCTTTTTAAACGTTAAAACAGTTCGCCAAAATCAGCAACTTGACGAATAACCCTTTAACTGCTCTGTTGTGTTCGAGCCGACAGTGTCGCCTTGTGTACGTGTTATCAATGAGGTATAAGTCCCTTCTCCACTATTGGCAAATCCAAATTATACTCCATCTCACAAATGTCTGCAGCGAAAACAAATGCATGGGCACGAGCGCGTGGGGGGTTGGGTGGATATTTATACAGCGTGTAGTTGGTCAGCCATTTCAAAGTTGCGACGAGTCACTCGCTGTAGATAAGCAATTTAGCCAGTGCAGTACAACCGCTAGCCTGGGGTCTTTAACGTGCACCACGCAGTAGTGATACACGACCGCACGCCGGTACAATGCTCATCCAGATCGAAACGGGCAGGGTTGGGGATTGGACTCAGGATCCCTGGGTTCTGCAACGCGAGCTCTGAGCAGGCCGGACAGGACCGCGACGCGCTTGTCCCTTTCTCCCTCAGGTCGACACTAGGCTTCGAAGGAGGTGGGGCGGAGTTGTTAGTCTAGCGCGTCCAGGGCTTTCGTTCTCTCCTCATCGAAGTTTGGGCAGTCCCATACGAGGTGATGCTCGTCGCACTCTTCGTCGCGATTTGTGCAGATGCAGCCCTTGGAGCAGGCTTCCTCTTCTCGTCGCAGCTTTCTTGATAACAAGCTGTAGTCGTGGTCTATCGCAATCGAAGCGCCGTCAACGGTGCTCTTCCTCTCGCGGGCCGCCCGTTCCCATCGCTGGGTGCGGGCCGGCGTGATGGCGGCGTGGGCTCTGAGTCTTCGCAGCTTGACCGTCTCATGCCGTCGAAAGACACCCGAAGGAATGCCCCCTTCAGGGAGCTCGCCTCTCTCATTTAGCTTCATATTTACTTCTTTTTTCATCGCAAGTTTAATGTTGAGGACGGTGCCCTCGGGGTCGTATTAGTTGAAAGCGGACGATGGCGGTTGCACAGAGGGGGCCTCGACCGGGTCCTGGCGTCGAAGGTCGATACGATTAAGCTCTTCGATCGCCGCCCGGTGCGCCTTATCGTTACCGTCTATGCCCGCGTGACCAGGAATCCACTCTACGCTTATGGAGAGCGGGTTCGGGTCGCGTCGTTCCAGTTCATGCGCTAGCCGGAATATCTCTCCGACCGCGGCGTGGGCCTTGACTTGCGTCCTACGTGCCCTCATGGTAGCCTAGGAGTCCGTGAAGACGCGCAATCTGTGAAATCCATCGCTTGATGACACTGCCACATCCTTGATGGCTTCGAGTACGGAATTTAATTCGGCTTCCTGCGCGGATCCATAGTATTGCAGTTCCTTGCTCTTGGTCACGTGTTCGTAATATCACGCCGCTGTGGTCGTCACTCCGTCCATGGACGCGGCGTCGACGTACACTCGAAGTTCGTCGTCGTCGCCGCCTCCGCTCTTTTTGTGCCGCCGGCCAAACTTGCGTCTTCTACCGGCGTTGGTCGTTGAATTCATCCTTCTCGGGATTGGACAGGCCGGTGTGACCGTCGTCTTCTGCCATGGTGGGATGGAATCTGGTATTAGTGATTGAGCGTTCTGCGCGCACAGAGAGCTCCACGGGGGCATGAGTTCTGATAAGGCTCTGCCTTGTCGGGTGTGCGCCAGTTTGGCACCGTACGTGTGCTCCTGATTCCGCTCGAGCTCTTCAAGGGAGAGCATCGGGACTGCCTTGTGCAGTAGGTCCAGGCGCGTGCACTTCGGCAAGCCCGAGATGCAGAGTCGTGCGTCGTTAATCAATGTTTTCAGTTTGGCCTTTGAGCGGCGTTGAGTTTGTAGAAACGGAGGCCGTACGAGATGTTGGAAATAAGGGCGGCGTGGACCACGTCCTCGCTAATCTTTCTCCGAGGCCCCCGGCTAGTGTCGCTAAGCGTCGGATGATCGAAAGTCCTTTCTTCCACGTGCTTCGCATACGTTCGATCCAGGCAGTTGGGTTGTCGCCCGAGTGGACGTTCACCCCTAGAATGGAGTGCTCGGCCACGTTGTCGATTTTTTGACCGTCAAAGCGCAGGTCCGTGTCGACGTTTCCCCAGCCCTTGCCAAAGGCTAAATATCTTGTCTTTTCGGGTGACGAGTGTAGACCGACCTCCTTCAGGAAGTCGCTCACCACGTCAAGGGTCCTTTGGATCGTGTTCTCGGGAGAAGGCGCCTTGTTACTCCCCAAACTCCACGCCGTGATGCCGTCCGCGTAGACTGTGAATGCCCAGTCCGGAATGACGGCGAGCCGCCATAGGAGCGGCGCCATCGCCAGGTTGAAGAGCACCGGTGAAAGCACTGCTCCTTGTGGCACGCCTATTTCATTCGTCTTCTCTTCGCTGCTGCAGTGCTTGCCAGTCTTGACCAGGTATTTTCGTCCGCTCAGGAAGGCCTTGATGAAGTTCAGGGGTCTGCCCCGCACACTCAGTGTTCGGGCCGTGTCAATAACCGTCGCGTGAGGTAGGGTGCCAAAATCTTTTTAATGTCCACTGCTACCAGGAGTTGTCGGTGGCGATGCGTATGCCGGTTCACTAAGTACTCGCGAATGGACTAGGATTTCCTGCGTACAAGGTTCT